>BMAO01023031.1:0-20462 GCA_019973975.1 Trichonephila clavata | reverse complement strand
TCAAGAAGTTAGTGGGGAGGGAGAAAGTGAAATGGAAAATAATGAGTTCACGTGTTGTGTGTGTAGAACATTTCCGTACTTATTATAATCTCTTTGGGAGTATTTTTTTCATTAAGGTCGAGCTGGAATGCAACTCACGGACAACAGGAAAGGAAAATTTTCCCCTTCGCCATGGCGTCAGGATGACAGGCCAGCCACATTCATCAGGTTCGGGAGCTGTCAAGATTTACGACCTCCAACACAAGGGAGCAGAGGAGACAAACGTTTAAAGGTTTCTACAATGCCGCGAAGTCAATAAGAGAATTCAACAATAGGCTACCCATTAGGGCGGCTACATTCTTCCAGGGTGGTGTTTTTCACCCTCTTCAATTCGTCAAACGACAGGACATAATTGTCGTTATTTCTTCACCTTCACAACAGACTTCCTACTGCACTTGGCACTAAAAGGCTCAATCGTCGGGATCAAGGATTCCCCTCCAGTTTTTTTCCCCCTCTCCTGCAGTTGTTTTTCCAAGATTTCATCGTGTCAAGAAGATCCATTTCCGGCTCGCTGTTGGACTATTACTATTGTCATTTAATCACTCCCATTTCAGTTTTGTATGTCTACTGCAAAATATGTGTTATTTTTTTTCTCTCTTTCCAGGTGTTTGTGAGTCTGAAAGGGGGGAGGAGTGATGGGTGGCTTGGAGGCTGGAAGGCTTAGATGCTGATCGGGTTTTAAGATGGTCCCTAAGACACATGCAATTTGTGTGTATTCCCTTGTTTCTTGTTGACAGGATGTTGTCGCATTCCTTAGTTGAGGGGGTCACAACGGCTGGACAGCAAAGTTGAATGAACTCATAATTTGGAAGAGTCGTCGCGAAATTTGTGACTCTGCGCTTGGTTCCTGACCAATGGTTAGGCAGGACCAAAGTGCGTGCGGATGAAAAAGGGGGTAATTTGCCTCCACTTAAAAGGAGGAACCGGGACATTTCTCGGCAGATATTACGCAGATTTTACACATGATTTCAGATTAAGAGAGTTGAATTTAGGCCGTCCAAGTACCACCCAGCTCCATGCCTCCGTTTCAGATAAGTGGAATGTTGCTGTATTCTTATTCTAAAAATTGAATAGTGTAATTATTTTAACTTAGTAATGTTTTAAACATAATAAACGAATTTAAACTTCATTGTTTTATTAATTGAGTTTTAAAGTACTAACCACTAATATGATGCAGACATAAGTGAAATTAATCGAACCTGCGTAAGACATAATATGTTAAATTAATGAAGTAATTGTAGCGCTGCATCACTATGAATACTGATTTTCTTTGAGGCCTAACATTAAGTTAAAACTTGTTTATTTAACCCAAGTCAGCTTTTGAGCTTGACACCCTTGGTCTGAGCAGTTTCCTCACGTGTTCGAACACAATAATAATAATATCATGATTTGGCGAAATTTTTTTTATTTGGCAACCTCTTTTGGGGAGGTGTAATTGGTTGACTTTGTAATACGTTAGTACCATAATTTCGCACGTAAATTTCGTTGTGACGTACATGTGCAAGACGTTTACATCATAAAAGCCTTTAAAAATGTGTGCGACTTTCTTCGAAAGATTGTATAATAACTATACTTGATATGGATTGATCGTAGGGAATGTAGGACAACACACATAGCCTATTATCCTAACGTTATACTTAAAGTAATAATTCTCCATGAGCTGAATTTAGAAATCACTTCAATTAAGATTATGAGGATTTTAATATAACTTACAGTTTTATTTTCTTAAGAAGCCTATAAACATCCATTGTTTTTCTTGGATTAAAATTTAATCTTCTAAATGTTTAACATTATGTAAAGAAATTCCATTTTTCAAAGAACTTTTTTAATTGCTGATTATAAATGCAAGTCTTGTTCACGTTTATCGTTCCGTTAAGTGCAACGGATTATTACTTATTAGATATATCCATTTATGTATTCCACATACTTGACAATTAATGTCATTTTTCGTATAATTAAGCATTTCAGCAGTAGTTAAATGTAACAAATGTTAAAAGAGAAAAATAACAGCTATTTCGGACTTAGTTTTTATGTAAAAAGCCTTTTGTTTCCATTACATAAACTTTAATTCAAACTAATCGGATTGTCTTAAACATCGAAGATTAAAATATCTTAAAGAACATGAAGGGATAAAATCCTCTTATTATTAAAATGCATTTATTGAATTAGAGAAAACAAAATTTTCTAAAGAAAATAGAAATATAAATTATTTAAGTAAATTTTTCTGATGTATTTATTTTTTCTATGCATGTGTGTGTGCATTCGCTTATAATGCATATCTTTTACAATGATTTGTGACGTTTTTATTTTATTTATTTTTTTGCTAATAAAATGCGCAAATCTGTATTAAGGAAATAAAGAGAATCATATCTTTATAAAAATAAATGTGTGTACGTGAAGTCCTAATTGTGTTGCATATGCCTTTGGTGACAAAAAATGACCCTGGTGAAGTGTTCAAGGTCACGGATTCATGGCTGGCATGTCTTGAGTTCGAGCCTAGTACCGCTGAAGACTCACCGTGTAGGAAGGCCATGCACGTCAAATATGTCGAAGCTCAAACGCCCTCTCGTTGGTGTGGTGAGGAAGTTAGGAGAGGTGTCGTTTTCGTCACTAAAGCATGGTTCAAAATTACGAAGTCCGTCGCCAAAAGCTCTTGAGTAGCTGAATAGTGTGTGGGATGTTACTATTCACTCTCTCACTCACTTGGTGACGGAAAATTTAAAAGGAAGCCAGAGTGCATCAACGGTGATGGCATACTCAAGGTGGGGTTCGGTGGCTTTCGTCTATTTGTTTTTTTAAAATGGAAGCCCCTCCCATACATGTAGTCTGTGTGCGACGCCGCTGACCAATAGATAAATAAATGTCTCGTCCATAGGTAGGGAACTTTTTTACATTAGAGGCCACATGTAAATTAAGTTGTAATAAATGAGGCCGCATAGGTTGATGCCCCTATAATTGCGACTTTTATGAAATTATAATAGTTTTTGTATAGTAATTGTATTTTTTGAGTGTAATTTTATGCATTATATAGAAGTATTATTAAAACAATTGAGTTTTAGTGTCTTTAGTGGCTGTTTCGAATTCAGGACACTACGGCCACGAGTTCGTGACCATAACCACTAGCCTACTACGGCCACAGGAGCATCTTTAGCAGCATTAGGACTCGTGCCCCCGACGCATGTAAACTTGCAGATAGACAATAATAGTAATATTAATTAGAAAAAACAGATATTTTGAGAAGAAAAATAGTTGATGCCAAAATATATTAAATCTCCATCTAACTCCAAAAGATCAAAAAGAGTAATTTGGAGGGGGGGGGGAGTGTTTGTTAACGTAGCACTAGAACGCATCACGTGGGGTATTAGTGACGAATCTCGTAACTTTGACCCTCGTTCGAGTGGTATGGATGGCACTTGAGATGGCACCTCCCCTCTAAGCTACCTCACCAATGGGAAGACGTTTGAGCCATGCATCGGCCCGCCCTTCGGCATGGCGGGTCTTCAGCGGTACTGGGCTCGAACTCACGACATGCCAGAGACGAGTCCATGACCTTGACCAATAGGCTACGGGGGCACCTTTACACGTCTTAGTTAATCTAATGCGATTTAAGCTTTCTGAATGTTATGCAAAACAAAAAGGATGAAATTCGTTAGTTAACTGCAAATTTAATTTCTGAATGCCTTAAACTTAGTGCAAGTCTAGAAAAAATCATTCTTTAAACATTAACTCAAATGTAGATGGCATCTTCACACACACACACACACACACACACACACACACACACACACACACACACACACACACACACACACACACACACACACACACACACACACACACACATGAATTTAGCATTAAATGTATAGAAATGCTAAATAAATATGTGCAAACATTCATATATAAAAACTATAATTAATATTTCATCATTTATATATATATACAGCTGACTATCAATAATTCGAAGTTGGAGGGACCAATGAAACTTCGAATTATCAAGAGAGTAGATAAAAACTCACAAAATACTCGAAGAGAATTTTTTTCCAACAAATTTAAATTTGAAACTATGTAATAAAACAACAACTGTACATATGTATAAAATTATTTTGAAGTAATTTTAAAAAAGTATATATTTTACAGAAGTTAAAAGTCAAGTATTAAAAGAATACATTTAATACATTCACACACAAGCCTACGAATCTCTTCTTCTCAATAATGGGCCATCCTTTCTGAATACATGTGTAGCAAGGCCACGTGTAAAGCGAAAGATATGGACGGCTGACAACAAGTGCGGTTGGTCTATTGTCTTCTTGAAGGAAAGTAATAAAAGTGTATTTTCTCTTAATGAACCGGGAAACACTAAGAAGGGGTAGCAGTTAGGTGGTCGTTAAAGGGGTTACGTTACAGGGGAGACACAAAAACAATACAACACAAAACTTTTAATCTCCAACCTGTTTGCTACATGACTGTTCATGATAGGGAGTGTTCGAATTGTCAATATTTTTTTTTAGATAACTTCGAATTATCGTGTGTTGTAGTCTGTCCCACCACAGATTTTACTTCGAATTATTGAGTGTCCAAACGTATTGTTTTAGTTCGAAATATCAAGAGTTTTTCAAGGGACTAAGCATATATTTTGAGAGGTTCGTATTACTGAAGGTTTGAATTATCGAGGGTCGACTGTATATATATATATATATATACACATTATTTTTCGTATTAAAACAAGTTTTCTATTTAATCTTATACAGTTTTTGTATATATATATACTAGCTGTTACCCGCCCGCTTCGCTGGGTATTTCATGTTGTTTTATAAATTTTTACTGCTTATATATATGTGTATAAATTATTGATATCTAAGTCCTAGCATTGAGAATTCGATTGAATTGAAAAATATACTTATACCTGTAACTGTCACCTGTTGATAAAAAAAAAGGGCATAACTCATCTAATCTGTATTTTCTAAAAATCTCTAAAATTGAAGCATAGAATGATGTTCGCTCTTTCGTAACTCAAAAACCAAGTGGATTCCCGCAAAACCAATTTTCGGTGGATCTCTACTCCGTAAATTGAACATGCAAGCCAAATTTCAAGTCTAAATCTAACAGAAAAAAGCAAAAGTTTTACTATAAATATCCCCGTAATCCCGTTGAGAGCCGTTTTCCAAAATAACCGCTCTTAGCGGATTTCAATTCAAAAAAGAAAAATGCGAAACCAAATTTCATTATTTTAGTCCTTGTAGCTCGAAAAAAGTAATTTTTTTGTCAATACGTCCCAGTAACCCCCTGCACCAGAACTTGATTTGCTTAAAATACATTCTTAGTGGATCCCTATTCAACAAAAGAAACATGCTTAACAAATTTCAAGTATATGGGTCTAACAATTAAAAACAGGAATTTTTTTCTGTAACTCCTCTTGACCCCTCGCAAACATCTTTGGGGTCAATTTTCATTTTACTCTTTGTTAGAGGAACTCTATTTCATGAAAAGAACATGCCTACCAATTTTCAAGCAGGATGATCAAGTAGTTTAAAAATGGAAATATTTATCGATTACGCCTCTTAATCTCCCGAAATTAAACTTGGTAGTTGATATTCGCGAAACCCATTTTGTAGCGGTTCTCTACTTTACGAAAGGAATCTGCTTATCAAATTTCAAGACTGTACGTCTAACAGTTTAAAAATGGGGGTAATTGTCTATAACGCCACTTGAGCCCCCGCAACGCCACTTCTGGGTCTGTTTTCACAAAACCCATTTTGTAGGGGAATTGCACTCTATGAAAGGATTCTGCTTAGCAAAATTTGAAGACTGTGCGTCCAATTAATTAAAAATGCAAAAAAATTAGCAATAACGCCCCTTGAACCCCCGCAACACCACCTAGGGGTCAATTTTCACAAAACACATTTTGCAGTGTATTTCTATCCTATGAGAGGAATCTGCTAACCAAATTTCAAGACTGTGAGTCTAATAGTTTAAAAAAAGAAATAATTATTTATATCTGCCCTTAACCCCCCGCAACATTCCTTGGGAGTCAATTTTCTCCAAACCCGTTTTGTAGCTTATATTTACTCCATGAAAGAAACATTCCTACCAATTTTCAAGCAGGTAGGTCAAATTGTTTAAAAATGAAAATATTTAGCTCTTACGCCACTTATTCCCCTGCAACGCCACTTAGAGGTCTGTTTTCACAAAACCTTCTTATATCTGATCTCAACTCTATGAAAGAAATCTCTTTATCAAATATGAAGACTGTGCGTCTAATAGTTTAAAAATGGAAATAATTATCTATAACGCCCCTTAAGTCCCCTCAACGCCACTTGGGGGCAATTTTCACGAAACCCATTTTTAGCGTATCTCTACCCTATGAGAGAAATCTGCTTACTAAGTTTCAAGACTGTAGTCTAATAACTTAAAAATAGGAATTTATAACGCCCCTTAAACCCCCCGCCCCTGCAACACCCCTTGGGGTCAATTTTCCCAAAACCCATTTTGTAGCGGATATTTACTCCAGGAAAGAAACTTACCTACCAATTTTCAAGCAGGTAGGTGAAGTAGTTTAAAAACGGATATATTTATCTATTACGCCCCTTAATCCCCCGCAACGCCACTTAGAAGTCTGTTTTCACAAAACCCGTTTTGTAACTGATCATTATTCTACGAAAGGAATCTATATATATCAAATTTAAAGACAGTGCGTCAAATAGTTTAAAAATTGAAATAATTATCTATAACGCCCCCTAAGCCCCTGCAACGCCACTTGGGGGTCGATTTTCAGCAAACTCATTTTGTAGCGGATCTCTACTCTCTGAAAGGAATCCGCTTACCCAATTTCAAGATTGTACATCAAGTAGTTTAAACATGGAAACAATTATTATTAAAGCCCTTAACCCCCCGTAACGCCCCTTGCGTTTCGAATTTCGGAAAATCCTTTCTTAGCTGATGTCTACTCTATCAAAGGAACATGTCTACCAAATTTCAAGTCTGTACTCTACTCTCTCTCGTCTCTCGTCATCTCGTCTCTCTCTTTTCTCTCTATATATATATATATATATAAAGGAGAAAAGCGACTCACTCACTGACTGACTGATTGACTGACTGACTGACTGACTGACTGACTGACTGACTAATCACGATATCTCTGGAACTATTCAACCTACATACTTGAAATTTGGTAGACATGTTCCTTTCATAGAGTAGACATCAGCTAAGAACGGATTTTCCGAAATACGAAACGCAAGGGGCGTTACGGGGGTTAAGGGGCGTTATAAATAATTGTTTCCATGTTTAAACTACTCAATGTACAGTTTTGAAATTGGGTTAGAAGATTCCTTTCATACAGTAGAGATCCGCTACAAAATGAGTTTGGTGAAAATCGTCCCCCAAGTGGCGTTGCAGGGGCTTAGGGGGCGTTATAGATAATTATTTTCATTTTAAAACTATTTGACGCACTGTCTTTAAATTTGATATAATAGATTCCTTTCGTAGAATAATGATCAGTTACAAAACGGGTTTTGTGAAAACAGACTTCTAAGTGGCGTTGCGGGGGATTAAGGGGCGTAATAGATAAATATATCCGTTTTTAAACTACTTCACCTACCTGCTTGAAAATTGGTAGGTAAGTTTCTTTCATGGAGTAAATATCCGCTACAAAATGGGTTTTTAAAAAATTGACCCCAAGGGGTGTTGCGGGGGTGGGGTGGGGGGTTTAAGGGGCGTTATAAATTCCGATTTTTTAACTATTAGACGTACAGTCTTGAAACTTAGTAAGCAGATTCCTCTCATAGGGTAGAGATACGCTACAAAATGGGTTTCGTGAAAAGTGCCCCCAAGTGGCGTTGCGGGACTTAAGGGGCGTTATAAATAATTGTTTATGTTTAAACTACTCAATGTAATATTTTGAAATTGGGTTAGCAGATTCCTTTCATACAGTAGAGATCTGCTACAAAATGAGTTTGGTGAAAATCGTCAACCAAGTGGCGTTGCAGGGGCTTAGGGGGCGTTATAGATAAATATTTTCATTTTTAAACTATTTGACGCACTGTCTTTAAATTTGATATAAATAGATTCCTTTCGTAGAATAATGATCAGTTACAAAACGGGTTTTGTGAAAACAGACTTCTAAGTGGCGTTGCGGGGGATTAAGAGGCGTAATAGTTAAATATATCCGTTTTTAAACTACTTCACCTACCTGCTTGAAAATTGGTAGGTAAGTTTCTTTCATGGAGTAAATATCCGCTACAAAATGGGTTTTTAAGAAATTGACCCCAAGGGGTGTTGCGGGGGTGGGGGGTTTAAGGGGCGTTATAAATTCCGATTTTTTAACTATTAGACGTACAGTCTTGAAACTTAGTAAGCAGATTCCTATCATAGGGTAGAGATACGCTACAAGATGGGTTTCGTGAAAATTGCCCCCAAGTGGCGTTCCGAGACTTAAGGGGCGTTATAGATAATTATTTCCATTTTTAAACTATTAGACGCACAGTCTTTATATTTGAAAAAAGATTTCTTTCATAGAGTAGAGATCAGCTATAAGAAGGTTTTGTGAAAACAGACCTCTAAGTGGCGTTGCGGGGGATTAAGTGGCGTAATAGATAATTTTTTTCGTTTTTAAACTAATTGACCTACCTGTTTGAAAATTGGTAGGAATGTTTCTTTCATGGAGTACATATCCGTTACAAAACGGGTTTGGGGAAAATTGACCCCAAGGGGTGTTGCGGAGGGTTAAGGGCAGATATAAGTAATTATTTCTATTTTTAAACTATTAGACGCACAGTCTTGAAATTTGGTGAGCAGATTCCTCTCATAGGATAGAGATACACTAGAAAATGTGTTTTGTGAAAATAGACCCCTAGGTGGCGTTGCGGGGGTTCAAGGGGCGTTATTGCTAATTTTTTTTGCATTTTTAATTTATTGGACGCACAAATTTTGCTAAGCAGATTCCTTTCATAGAGTGCAATTCCCCTACAAAATGGGTTTTGTGAAAACAGACACCGAAGTGGCGTTGCGGGGGCTCAAGTGGCGTTATAGATAATTATCCCCATTTTTAAACTATTAGACGTACAGTCTTGAAATTTGATAAGCAGATTCCTTTCGTAGAGAACCGCTACAAAATGGGTTTTGCGAATATCAACTACCAAGTTTAATTTTGGGAGATTAAGAAGCGTAATCGATAAATATTTCCATTTTTAAACTATTTGATCATCCTGCTTGAAAATTGGTAGGCATGTTCCTTTCATGGAATTGAGTTCCTCTAACAAAGAGTAAAACGAAAATTGACCCCCAGGGATGTTTGCGTGGGGTCAAGAGGAGTTACAGAAAAAAATTCCTGTTTTTAATTGTTAGACCCATATACTTGAAATTTGATAAGCATGTTTCTTTTGTTGAATAGGGATCCACTAAGAATAAATTTTAAGCAAATCAAGTTCTGGGGGGTTGCAGGGGTTACTGGGACGTATTGACAAAAAAAAGTTACTTTTTTCGAGCTCCAAGGACTATAATAATGAAATTTGGTTTGCATTTTTCTTTTGTTGAATTGAAATCCGCTAAGAGCGGTAATTTTGGAAAACGGCTCACAACGGGATTACGGGGATATTTATAATAAAACTTTTGCTTTTTTCTGTTAGATTTAGACTTGAAATTTGGCTTGCATGTTCAATTTACGGAGTAGAGATCCACCGCGAAAATTGGTTTTGCGGGAATCCACTTGGTTTTTGGGTTACGAAAGAGCAAACATCATTCTATACTTCAATTTTAGAGATTTTTAGAAAATACAAATTAGATGAGTTCTGCCCTTTTTATTTATCAAGAGGTGACAGTTACAGGTCTAAATATATTTTTCAATACAATCGAATTCTTAATGCTATGACTTAGATATCAATAATTTATACATAAGCAGTAAACATTTATAAAACATCATGAAATACCCAGCGAAGCGGGCGGGTAACAGCTAGTATTATTATATATATATATATATATATATTCTCCTTTTTACTATGCAAATCTATCTTTTCACAAGTTTTTTTTACACGATTTTTCAAGAACGTATCTACCACGAAAAAAAAGTACAAAAAGTTGGGAATTACGTTAAATGGACCCTAGCCTCAAAACTTTTGGATAAGGCTGTTTTCGCCATATGTACGAGAGCGTGAAAATAAGGAGCACATTTTCGGACAGAAAAAAATGCCTCAATGTTTATAAAAATTTGTGACATTGTAACCCATGTATTTGTTTATAATATAGTGTTTTTAAAATTTCAAAATATTTCACAAATAATTAGTTTTTTCTTTTAATATGTAAAGGGATAGCTCATTTAGCATTACAGTATAGGGGAAAAAACGCGAAACACGTTTTATATAAACGAAAAAAATGCATCAATGTGTAAATTCAGATAAAAATGAGTAATATGATTAAATAAGTGATACTCTACAGGATAGCGAAGCAAGAGTATAATATTAATGTTTGAGAGTACTCTTATATCAGACAAAATATTCGAATTTGGACCGCATTCTTTAACATTAACTGAAGACAACCTTAATGTGTGTAGAACATTACGGAAAAACAAGTTGTGAACGCGTCACTTTTCTACTTGAGCATGGTTCAAAATTAAGACATCCGTCGTCTACTATCTCTTGTTAATCTTCAATTTTTAATGCAAACCTGCAGAACCATCAGTACAGGTAATATTTTGATAATTATCTCAAAAAATAAAACGTAATCTTCATCCAAGGTTAGTTTCTAGATAATTATTTCGAAGTAATTGATATATATCTCAGTAAAGAACTTTTCTTAAGCTCTTAACTTTTTCTTTTAATTAAACTATTAATCTTAACTCCTTTCATTTTCATGCAGAGACTGAATTCAGACTCATTCTTCCAATAATCTTGTTTGTGCGTAGGGAAGGAACTGTCTCATCCAGGCTTCTAAATTATGTCTTTTGTGCTAACACGATTTTTAAGATTTTTTTTATCCATTCAAAGACGACGATAATTCATGTATTTGTTCTCTTCAATACTCTTGTTTTTCTTACCATATTGCCTCTAAAGGCGAAATGAATGGCAAAACATCGTACCACCCTGTCACCGCGGGGTTTACTACCTGTTAAAGGAGTTAGACATATTAATGGAATCGTAGTATCAGATGAAGACGAAATATTTATTTTTAAAGCTTTACTTTGAAGTTGACAAAAATTTGCTACATATAATGAAATGGAAAAAATGCTTTAAAGAAAAGGATAACTGATTAGATCTTTAAAATCATCAATTTGAAGTTTCCTTTCTGAAATAATTTGTTGAATACCATTTTCGCGTATTATATTTGTTTAGTTTCGTAATGATTGGGTCTAAGATCAGTTTCAGACTCTGTTTTTAGATATGAGTTAAAATAGATGTACTATTTCTTACACTGAAAGAAAAGCAGATTCATAATCCTTAAACTGATAAAGGGAATGAATAGCGTGTATATACCTCTCTTTTATTGAGGGGGGGGGTTAACATTTGTAACAACCCGTGGATTGTTGGTGTTTGGGGGTTTGAGCAACGATCAGCCGTAGCAACCTTTAAACACAATTTAGTACTATATTCACTTAACCAACACAATTAAAGGTAGGGAATGCATTTATAATATTAAACCCGGAAGAGCAATCGCATAGGTTTAATGGAACTAACACATATAATTAAAATTGCTTAACTGAATCCTGGAGCGCTCTTGACTCCAACGCTTGAACTCTTTAAATATCTTGCACAACTCGACCGCCGATCGTAATCTTTGTTCACAATTTAATCAACTTTTAATCCTTAACTATCAACCATCGACCATCCTCAAGCACACTAATGACAACGTTTAAATAGAAGTATTTATTTACCTAAATCTCGTCTTTTCCCCGAGGAAAAATTCCAACAGAACTTACAGTTAAAAAGAATAATCTCACAGAAGAGGATTTGTAGAAACTCGGTGGATAGACCCGTTATGCATTCTAAAAACGTGTAGATGAAAACGTTGAAGGGATAATCTCTATGGTAAAAATTAAAAACCTATTGGTCTGTGTGGTGGGTGGGGGGGGAGCCCCCAAGCTCCGTCCTTGCCGAAATAAATTCCGACAATCTCCATTCACCTTCCACTTTTTAATCACAGAAGTCCCTGTTGATTTTACAAATGTTTAACTCACTAGATTTGTTTTCTTAAGACTCAGCTATTTGTATGATATCCAACAATTATGCCCCTCTCAAAGTCAGACAGCTCTGAATTCCGTGGTATCTTGCATGCGGCTAATACCAATGCTATTTCCTATACGATATTTAAATCCGGAAGGCACGACGTAGATCAGAACTAGAGATATCCTCATTTGCATGGGTGTTCATATACTTATTCTTAAACAGTGTATATAAAAAAAAACGTGTATAAATTTTAAACAAGTTTTCAAAAACTGCCATTATAAAGTTTATATCTTAAGTCTAATATCTCTCAGGAACTATAGAAGATACCTATATGCCATTTTGCGGAATTATTTTCATTGGCAATAAATAAAAAAATAATTGCATCGGAAAAAATTCTAGTAAAGTAATAGATTTCTCTCTAAAAGTATGAAAAAGTTCCTAGCGAAAGTTCTGAAAATTTCCTTGTTTGCCACTACGGTTGGTTATAGTTTTTTACTCAAAAAGAATAATTTTTTTAAAGTTTTAATTGTTTACTTAATTTTCATTATCTAGTCTTTGTAAAGTGTATCTAAAAATAGGTTGCAGAAATTGTGATAAAGATTCTAGAAAATTTTTTAAATGTAGCATTTGAAATACAGTCGAGCCTCCATTTTACGAACTTCTATTTTGCGAATTTTTTAAATTTTACAAACGTTTTCCTGGAACCAAGAGTATAAAGTACATTATCTGGCCAAAAGTATCTGGACACCCCTTAAAAAATGGTTCTGGCGAGTGACGCAATTTGATACGTAATTGAAAGCTATCAAAGTGTTGGTAGCGGTTTTGTCAGATTGTATTTATGCGTTTGTGAGGCAATGAGTAAGTCAAAGGAGCTTAGTGAGTTTGATCGTGGCAGTATAGTGGGATGCTACCTTTGTGGGAAATCAGTTCACGAGATTGCGGACATTCCACAGAAGCCTAAATCCACTGTGAGTGTTGTAATTGTGAAGTGGAAACGTCAAAGCAGTGAAACGGCAGAAAAACGAACCGGTAGGCCGAAAATACTTGGTGAACGCAACCGCAGAACTCTGAAAAGGGTAGTGAAACAAAATCGCAAGTCCTCGTTGGTGGAAATTTCTCAAGAGTTCCAAAGTTCACCAGAAATTAGTGTTAGCATCAGGACTGTCCGTCGAGAGTTAAAAAACTTGGGATTTCATAGCCGTGCAGCCGCTCACAAGCCAAACATCACTCCATTGAATGCGAAGCATCGATTGCAATGGTGTAGAGCTCATCGTCATTGGACTGTGGACATGTGGAAAACTTCTTTGGAATGATGAATCTCACTTTACAATCAGGTAGTCGGATGGACCCGTCTGGGTTTGGCGGATGCCCGGCGAACGTTTTTTTAGTTACTGCATTGTGCCGACTGTTAAGTTTGGTGGTGGAAGCATAATGGTGTGGGGGTGTTTCTCGTGGTTTGGCCCAGATCTATTAGTTCCTGTGATTAGGAACATAAACTCTGAGATGTATGTGGACACTCTGGACAATGCTGTACTCCCAACTCAATGGCAATATTTCGGGGAAGGCCCATTTCTCTTCCAGCAGGATAACTGCTCCATTCACACATCGAGGCTTACACAGACGTGGTTTGACGAAATGGGTGTTCAAAAACTGGACTGGCCTTCTCAGAGCCCCGATCTAAACCCCATAGAACACCTTTGGGACGAATTAGAGCGCAGATTACGTAGCCAGCTAAATCGACCATCCTCACTGCAAGCACTCACTTCAGCTGTGATGGACGCCTGGAAGGCAATTCCTATGGTCACCTATCAAAAATTGGTGGAAAGTCTTCCCAAACGTGTGCAGGCAAAAGGGGGACCAACATCGTATTAATATGTGCCTCAGGACGCTCTAAGGCTATACCACTGGGTGTCCGGATACTTTTGGCCATATAGTGCATATTGAAAAGGAATCCTTATTTAACGCGAATTTTCCACATAACGAACTTTTTTCGGTTGTCAGCGGCTTCGTTAAATAGAGGTTCCAAAACTTCATTAAAGTTTCATTACTATTTAGTACTTTTGAAAATAGTTATATATATATAAATAAAAATATATGTGTGTATATGCGTGTGTGCGTGTGTGTGTGTATGTGTATGTGTGTGTGTCTGTAAAAATGACACTAAAAAGGCAAAAAACTGTAGATTTTTTGGAAAATTTAAGAGAAAACAATTGTCCGTGCCATTTTTAATTATTTAATATTTAAGAAGTAGAGCAGTGTTTTCCAATTACTTATACCTTCAATTCTGATCTTAAAAACATGTGCATTCTTTTATATTCATTTATATTTATTTTTTATATGAATTAAAAAAAAATTATTTTCGTATTTTTTATAGAAATTTAATTTATTGTAACATGTATCATTGTTAATGAATATATATTATTGAAAACATATACTTGATTTTCATAATTACTATCATTCTTACTAAATATAATAGTAAATTTATTCTGGGCAAATTCTCGGCTATTAAAAATATTTATCGTATGATACGTAATAATATTTATTAAAATAATTATTATTTTGATAAATATATTTATTTTTAAAATTGAATAGAAATGGTTTGTAATGTTAAACTCACAATACTTTTATAAGATATTTATTTTTTGAAACTTTGACAAATAATTAATCTTGTGTTGCATGACTATATGGGTACTCAGCATCTTTAGCTCGTCACCACCATATTTTTAGTGTGTGTGTTGTAACAAATTGTATTCTTTTAATTTAATTTATAATTTTAATTGAAAAAGTATCTAAATTTAAACAAAAAGAACATACATTAAAACAAAATATATAGAAGTTATAATTAAAAACTTGTTTTCTGTAAAGAGTAATACACTTTACACGAAAAGAAGATAATTAATATTCATGAATCTCACAGTAAAAAATAAAAATTTAACCACTTATTTATCTAATAATCTTATCTATTTAATTAGAGCTCCTATTAAATTAATTAGTCATTAATTAACAAGATTTTTATACTTTAAAAACATTTATAACTATCCTCAAATAACCAGATATGGAGATATTATCTCAGCTATTAATAAAAGCAAGTTTTGTTATCCTTTTTCGTTTTTAGCTTCTTTTTATTCGTGTTATTTATTTATTCATCTAAAGTTACAACGAATCAAACACAGAAAAAAAAAGAAGAAAACTAATATATAAGTAGAGCAGAAAAAATGCTTATAGCGTGCATCATGTCATTAAATATACAAAGAGGAAATATTTTATTTCATTTAAATTTCTTTAAATCCTAATCTAAGACAGAGAGAGAAGAGAGTTAAAAATTTCTCATAAAAAAGTGAATAAATACAGCAAATGATTTTGTTTTAAACTACAGAAGTTAAGCTTTTTTGAAATTTCTTTCGATGAATAGAGATTTGATTCGAAGGTCAAATTTTAACCTTACAGTAAATGGTCGCTGAAATATACATTAATATGATCATCCGGCAAACGATTATTATTTATTAAATATTTATTATTTAATTAAAAAAATAAATATTTGTTTTATTTAAGTGTACTCGCATTTATATTAAGTTTCAAAGTATTTAAAATTAATTTTTAATCTTTCGAAAATTATATATCTTTTATTTTGTGCATAAATATTGTTTAAAATTTTTTGCCTGAGCAATTGACATGTTAATATCAATAATATTTTAGCTTCATTTCTATTTTGAACATGAAAATAAAAATAATTTCTGAATTTATATTCATTATCTTAAAATTTATCAATAGTATTCAATCGTGTATTTTAAGGGGGCTCACCATGTAATGGGTTCAAAAATAATTTTAAAAAAATCCATAAATTACTTCCCATTTTTTCCATAAATTACTTCCTTAACATGTCTATAATATGGTGGTAAAGTGGTTTTTAAAAAAATTCGAATTCGTTATAAAGAAGCAAGTGTTTGAAGAGTAGCTGTTCGGAGCGTTGAGTTGGCGCGCCTATTGTGTACAGTCGGCTTGATATCACTGACCATTCTATGCAAATATACGTTCTTACAAGTATAGACAAGTTTGTAGAGGTTTAAAGGGTCATTCGTAGAGGTTTAAAGGTCAAACTATTGTCATTGAATATTTCGTCGAATTTGTTTTAGTCTTCGCCACAAGGCAGCTCCAATTTAGGATAAGTTAAGATTTACATTGTTTTAATACCGGGGTGGGCATTACGTCGATCGCGATCGACCGGTGGACCACCAAGACATTTTGGGGTGACCGTCTACAAATTTCACCAGTTAGTAATGTATACGGAAAATTCAAGATTGGCTGACAGTACGCAGACTAAGTCTTCTACTGGCTATAACAGCAAAAACTAACTTCAGATAAAAATGTTTTATTTTTTAATGTATTTTGAATTGTTTAATAATAAATGTATCATTTGATAAAATAATATTTGGGGCTATTATTATTTAGTTTGTATCTTGCGTTTTGCTTTATAAACGTGGTTTTAAAAGTGTTTTTTTTTATTTTAGTTCTGTAGGTAAGTACATATTCTGCACTTAATATTAAGTTATATAATAATAACATTTTTTCCTTACCTCCCCACTCCTACGACATGGGGCAATAGCGAACACAAGAATTTTTAAAGGGAAGGGCGTCGAGGGGTGAAGGCCTATCATTCTTGTATTGTACCCCAATACGCAGCCCAACATATATTTTGATTTTGTCGATTGTCGGGAACAAAATCAGCGAAAAATAAATTACTGAATTGATAATTAATAATAATAAATAAAAAATATTACTAATATCAAATACTTAATAACATTTTACATACTGCATACATGGGACTATAATGAATTGGAAAAGAATGAAGGATTATGAGGGAGGGTTCGAACCTGTGAATCTCTCCCCCGCCCTTGTGTGCGTCACTGACACTGGGTGGGCCGCAACTCCTTGATAAAATTAGAAGTAGCCCGCACTCTGGAAAAGTGTGCCACCCCTGTTTTAATGGACTTGAAACTTTAAACGTGTTTTTCTCAAAACTGTCTTTTTCAAACTTTCCTTCATCGTATCTCAAGAACGGTGCGACCGAATGACTTCAAATTTATAGTGTTGACTCAGAACACTATATACGCACCAAATGGACTATGATCAATCCAAAATTCAAAATATTTCTCTTTTCATAACAAAACCCCATAAAATTCGAAACTTTTTCTTCAGAAGTCTACCAAAAATCCAATTTTTGATATTTTTAATTGAATATAGTCCATTCTGTGCATTTAAGCTTATAGATTAAAACGCCGTTAATTTTTTTTATATTTCAGCCGGAATCGTGGAGGAAGTGAACTTTCGTTTTGTCGGAGGTGGGTGTGTTCAGAGTGCTATAACTCACGTTCTATTGGATATGTTTGGCTAAACATTTATATACATACTCTTAAAATACGCATAAATAAATTGTTAAAAACTTAAATTTCTATCTTTTTACTGGTCGTCAAAAAAAATTCTCTAAAAATGCTTAAAAAACAGGCCGTCCCATGGGTGAAACCTCTTAAGGAGAACCTATCCGAACCAAATTTCTCTGTGCTTGGCAACCATGTTGGTAACTTGGCGATTAATTGAACGGTGCAGAAGTTGATATGCTGTAGCACAACCTGGTAGGGAGCTGCAACAAAGAGGATAGCACAAAAACCTTCTCGACAGAAAATACACATACATGCTAATTTTCATAGTAATCGGTTGAACGGTGTTGGAGTGAAGCGATTTTATGTATACAGACATCCATTTTTATATACAGATATATACGTATATACAGTGAAAATTGTTTAACACACACGAAACTGAAGGGACTGAAATATTTATTCATGTTAAAAAATACTGCAAAAATAAATAAATAAATATAAAGCATATATTCAACAAAATTAAGATTATTGGAATACATTTTATTCACATAGCTATGAATTTCTACAAGGTTTTAATAAAAATTCATGATGCAAAAACATTTACAAGAACTTAATGAAATTTAATGCAAAATTTTCAAGTTTTTTTAAATACAAAACATTTATTAAATTTTTGAAAAATAATTTGACATTTATCTTTTTTAATGTCTTTTTTTAGTATCAAATTTTCAACAAACTGTTCGATGTCGTCCATTTTGTTATTTATTTCACCATTAGAATGTGCGTATAAATAACTACGCGTACCTTTTATGACGTTCCTCATTTCGAATGATGTAGGAACAGGAGCGGCATTATTCATTTCTTTTTCATCGTTGGAATCAGTATCAATGATATTTTTCGAGCTTTGAACATACTTCAAATGTATTTGTCTGCCATATTTGAGTCTGTCATCATCCTGTTGGAACGAATTCTTCCAATGATACAGTAGGGCAGCTCAATCCGGCTTTTTTTCCCGTAATTTGTTTATTCTCAAAAGGGATATATTTTCGTGTTAAAGTATCTGACTATACTTGCGACAACTTTTTCTTAAAAAAAAAAATGGAAATATGGGGATTTTTTGTTATTTTTAGATTTGGTTGAGTACATTTTAAGAAAAATATGCTAAAACTAAGAATAGAAAAAGAAATTATTAGTAATAAATTGGGAAAAAATGGGTAAAAATTGGCAAAAAATAACATAAACCTGGCCCATTCTGTACCAAAAGTTCACGAACAGATTTTCATTTTTTTATTCTGATGTGTTATTCATTTATTATTCTTTTTTTAAATGACCTTCAGGATAAGAGACATTTTAATTTTTACAAAAACTAGAGCACTTCATCTTTGTTATTACATTAAATTTCTTTAAAAAACAATGGTTATATTCCAGAAGGGGCTATAAATTTTGTAATAAAACAGTGATTGATACATCCGAATGTTAAGACACTTTACTATTATACAGAACATACACAAAAAAATTTCAGTTAATTATTTTAAAAACTCTTTCAGCAATCGCTGGCCCCGTTTGATTATTTAAAAAAAAATACACATTTCGAGTAAAACGCGTTTTAAAGTATAGCATTTTGTTTAAAGTAATGGTATCTACTTTTACTAAAACACTTGTAGTTTTGTTCTAGTGAACGGAAAATAATAAACTTGGTATTTTTATAAAGCTAATAAGATGGCCTATAAAATAAAATCATAAAAAAAATTGTACATTTTTCGCAAAATTCACAATTTTTGGGTAGTTGGATACCTTAAACAAGTTTCGTTTCTTGTTAAGAGAAAAATGCATGAAAATATGTAGTAGTTTGTCGGGACAAAAACTAGAGCACTATTGTACTATTTCGTGTTAACCGATATTTCGTCATCAGCGTTTTCGCGTTAAACGAGTTTCACTGTATTACACGTCACATTTTAAGTAAGCAAATTTAATCATTGAATTTAATTTTGCTAAATGTGCCAACAAAATCTGGGATGAACAAATAAAAAAAATGCTTCCAAAACACATCTAAGAAATTAATAAGATTCTCCACACCCATACACAATTTTATTACTTTATTTTAAACATTCATTTAAAAATTTTCGATGTGCAAACACTGATATAAAGCTTCTGTGACTATGGGATTTGATTGAATCTAATCTTCCCTAAGACGGGTTCTGTTTTACAAAGAGAACTTAGAGAAAAGGCTTTTTGAAATATTATTCTTATAGGCTGTATCTCGTTCAGCATCTATTAAATGAGGAACGGATTTCAGCTGTAAGGACAGGTTCTAAAAAAATATCCAATATTTCGATTCTTCCATTGGTTAAAGTTAACATTATCAGACAGGGACGATCAATTTCAACGCTTCCTATCTCGCCGAGCTATCTTTGAGATTTCTATCTCGCCTCTAATGGTTCTATACTACTCGCTTTATCTTTTAAATCCCTTTCAGCATTAAGGTAGGATGGGTTGCCAGGAATTGGAATTGCGGGTTTGGCGATTTTTTCCCCAGTCGCGCCAAACTCAGGTGATGGAAAGGTTTTTTCTGACACATGCGGTAGCTTAGTCTCTGTCAGGTAGAGCTATTTTCTAACGTGAAAGATGGTCGGTTAAGATGAAAAGATTAAGAATTTATGTCATGGAGGAGCGGGGAGGGAGAGGTGTTCGAGAAATTTTTATATAGCTTTTTTTAGAGGGTTTATATCATGCGGTGTCGGGAGTTGGCACGTGTGAATATGTGACTGCTAAAATATTTCTCAACCGAAAAGTTTATCTTGTTTAAAGGAGATATATAAAAAGAGATTAAAATTGTACAAAGTTAGCGGGTTTTTAAAAAAGTCTTTATCAATCTATTTTAAGGAAAATTATTCTAAAAGGT
>BMAO01023030.1:0-15296 GCA_019973975.1 Trichonephila clavata | reverse complement strand
GGGGGGGGCAGGTTCTAGGGCCAAAAGCCTACTTGAGGCCATGTACGCAAACTTTGAAAGATCCGGTATGGGACCAAAAACCTGACATTATGGGGAAGAGGAGGGCTACTAATCTCTGTTGCGCCACCGCTCACCCAATTTTCGATGCATAAGTAGCCACGAATGAAATGCATAGCTTCTACAGTATCCTTTCAGTTTAGTCAACTAGTGGGGAAGAGAACGTGGGTTTCAAGTACTTAAGGGAGTTGCACAACAGGGGCAGTCCACTGACCACGTTTGAAATGATATGTGATTTCTATTAACTGCCTACCTTCGGACCCAATTTTTTTAAAAAAATTAACTTTTTGGAACAAATTGAGTGTTTTTAGGAAGAAAACAGAAAACAAATATGTAAATACACGAAAATTTTAAAATAAATATTGTACTTTTAGAAAAATTGGTTGTTTTGAAGGAAATTTTACCAAATTTATACTACAAGTAAAACAGGAAACACTGTAAAAAATTCTAATGCAATTATCTTAATTTCCTTTATACACAACATATATACTATGGTGCTTCTTGAAATGAACCAAAATCTAAGAGAAATATTAAAATACAAAAACAATTACAGGCAATTAAACTTTATAATATGAAGATTTTGATATTTTTTAAGGGTTTTCTTCATAAAAACTACACTAAATGAAAAACTATTCAATCTACAACAACTCTTATAGTCCATTTTATGAAAAATAGTATAAAAAACATTCACACAAAATTTTAAGGCATTATATTGTTTTGTTCTTAAAATATCATGCATCTCGTAAGGAGTTTCTTTCGAAAACATAATTTTGAGAAAAACTCATTTAAAGTTTTATGTTAATGTAAATAGGTATACATAATTTACAAAATTATGTAAAACTCAGCAGGATGATATGTTACACCTTCCTTTTTCTTCCTGGTGCAACTCTTTTTTCTTTCGGTGAGCTCGTGTTTTTTTTTTTTTTCCTTTTTAATTTTGTAAAGGGTAATGATTGTCATTTAATGTCGTTAATCCGTCGATAGTCATACAGTTTTAATACGCGTATCATATAACTACCACATTTAACCCCAGCTTATTTATTACTTAGCCAATAGCACCTTCATTAAATTGTAAAACTGCTATATTTGCCCCTAATTGCAAAGTTTGAAGTTCAACAAAGTTTTGCTTAGGAACTATGTTCCACAGAACACCATTGAAACTCTCTTTGGCGTTCTGAGTCATTCCATGCAAACTCTTTTCTAAAAGTTTTTGATCACACAGTTTTAAGTATTGTGGTTTAACAATATTTATAATATTTTGGAGAAGTCCTGGGGATTTGGCGGTGAATATTTTACCAAGTGCCTTTGCTTTTAGAAATTTTCACCAACTATTATTTCCTGTTGCGCATTGACCATGCATAGACTTTTCGGTACTGTAACAGCAGTGATAAAACGCAGCAATAACTGCGCTTTGCATGTTTGCTAAATTTTCTGTGTTACTGCGAATTGCTATTCCGTAATAATTTTGCAATTTATCGATAAAAATTGTCCGTCAATTTTCCCTTCCCTCCCAATCCTATCATCGACTTTTTTAACTTTCTGAGATGACTCCCAACCCTTTTTTGCACATGACCAATGTATTCTGGTTTTTTTAACTGTATTCGGAGCATACATATTTTTTACGGATTCATATGCTTTGGAATCTCCACCACCATACTAATCAGTGTACTGTAATTTACGTAGATTCTCTGATCGCTCAAATATGCGATATGCTCCGACAGTCTCCCTGCTTGAAGCAGTACCCTTATGATTGAAACAAACATGTGTATTAGAAGCAGCCCCTGGAACTTTATTCAGCTTTGAACATGTTCTACAAAAATGTGACATTATTTCGATGTCTTAATCTTTCCTGTGTCAATGGATATGCAACTGACACAACCATTGTGAGACCAGTAGCCACGCTTCTGCCAAGTCCCATCCATCGACATGCCACAGCCGCTTAATGATTTTTTGGGCGAATTTTTTAATTCTTTCACCTCGGTTGCTGCATTCCATGCTTTCTACAGAAACTATATATGCAGACTGTTCAATCTTTAATTCTTGATTTCAAAAGGCTTTTTTGGAAAGGAAAGGCAAGTTCAACATACCGAGCAGTTTATTTCCAGCAGTGTACCCTTTTCCAATTACTCTTAAGGCAAAAAACAATCAGAGTATTCAGATTAAAATTACTGTTGATTTTTTCAGATGAAATAAATCATTTTAGGAAATCACAATTTTTACATTTTATGGAAAATTTTGAGCATATTCCATACCTAAAGTCCTCTGTCAAATTGATTTCATCATGTAAGCAAACTGGACAACAGAGTACTGAAAAAACAGAAGGCAATGTGGTGATATCAAATATTCGATGTCCGAATATTTCATTACAAATCCCAGAACTTTTTTCTTAGAAATTATCCTTCACAACTTCAACTTTTAATGCACTTGCAGTTTTCTGTTCAATATTACTTCCAGTCTTCTTGAGCATCTATACTTGAGCGTTTGTTTGTATATTGATTTCCGGAAAACTTTCGCTTTTTTGTGCAAGATTTGTAATTGTGGCCCATATTTAAAATGTTTTAAAAAACTTTTAAGAACATTTTTAAAGTAAAATATCAATTTTTGTAACGCAAAGCGACCAAACATATAACTTAAGAAAAACACAAGCTAGAATGTAAACAGTCTGTTTGTTGCTAATTTTTAGAAAGAAATAACTACACTAATAATAAAGTAATTGCTGAAACGCTACAAAAACTACTGAAATATATTTTATAAATTAAAAAAATGAGAGAAACTGAAGAATTTGAGTTAAAAATTGCAATTTTCTGCAACTTCCGGTTTCGAAATTCTACTTCATGTTCGCTTTTCCAGAGAGTGATGTTTGTTTTAAAATCACTATAACTTAATTTCAATTTCGCGTTAAGGAAAAAGAAAAACTGTTTTGGAAAGAAAAATGTTCAAACTATAAGATTATGAAATT
Organism: Trichonephila clavata; assembly: GCA_019973975.1. NCBI lineage: Eukaryota > Metazoa > Arthropoda > Arachnida > Araneae > Nephilidae > Trichonephila > Trichonephila clavata. Next base: position 12,280 of record BMAO01023030.1, on the reverse strand, counting down.
TAAAAAAATTGCCTTATGTAGTCGAAAAACGACATTTTCAACGTAGGCAGTCACCTTAAAAATTCCCGATTGTTTATTCCTTCTGTTAGATACGGCACAAGTTGAACCGTATGAAAACGATCGTATATGTACTCTACTGAGGAAGATAATTTACGGTCTAGTTGGTGGCCAGGAAATTTATCAGTACGAAGAAAATTTTTTGAAGGCTTGAGAAAACGGACATTATATTGATGGTATATAAGCTAGGAGGTTCGTGAAAAAGCCTAAGATATCACAAATATCAACTAAAAAACAAAATGCCGCAGGTTCCAGTTAAAATACCACAGAAATACTGAAGTTTCAAGGGTGGCTATTCAACCCCATTGTACATTCGTGAACGATAAAATCCTATGTATAAAATATAGAGAGGAGCTACGAACTTAAGACAATGCGTTATGCTTAAATCATTGATTATTGATAATTTCTTCCTTTATTTAGAAGGCTTAGAATCTACATAAAACCATTTATATTATTTATTTGGTGGAAACATTTTTGTCAATTTATATATATATATATATATATATATATATATATATATATATATATATATATATATTATTATTATTATTATTATCACATTAGAACAGTAACAAATGGTTTTAAAACTTATATAAATGCTGCAGGTAAAATGCTGCATAATGTTATACAAGAATTCCTCAATAAGCAATGTAATAAAGCTATAATTAAAATTAGTAAAGAAGTTATAGATTTTTTAAAAATAAAAATATTTATTCAGTTCATAGTTATGATTTTGAAGATCTTTTTAAATCCATTAATATCAATGATATAATTAGGTTAATTTTAGATAATCTTAGAAATTATAACCTTAAAATTAATTTACAAAAATTTAGAACTCTAATAAATTTAGTCTTAAAAGAAAACTACATTAATTTTAATGGTTCTCTGTACAAACAAACCGAAGGTATGCCTCAAGGTGGCCCTGCTAGCAATAGTTTGGCTAATTTATATTTACGCTTTTACAAAATAATTATATTATTAATATATTAAAATATACATATTTAGATACATAGATGACCTAATAATTTTAACCCCAATATTAATTTTATCCGGAATATTTAAAGCTAATTAAAATTAATAGTAATCCAGTTAAAACTAATTACTTGGATATATCATTATGTATTAAGGACTATAAATTGCATAGCAATATTTTGATAAAAGAGATGATTTTAATTTTAACAATCTTAAAGTGCCTTACTGGAATTCTATATCAATTTATAGAAATATTATTTTCAATTATATTTATCGTAATAACGTATTAGTTAGAGAAAAATTTAATATATATTTAAATCTTGATAACTTCATTAAACATTGTATGGAACACAGATGCTCTCCTAAATTTATAAAAAGTTACCTAACAGTTAAATAAAAAAAGTTATGAGTTGTTCAGTTCATAGATAGATGGCGCATCTAGCTAAGTAAATTAACAATATATATTTTCTTAAAAATTAATTGTATATGTCAGGGTGGGGTTACTTTAATTTTCTATAAATTTTAAAATAAAATATAGAGTTTTTAAATGTGTATATATAGTATTAGTGCTATTTTAGCAAAACTTAATAGTTTTATGCGATACTGTTATTGTCCATAGCCGAGGAATATGAATTGCACACGTGGTAAGTCTTTATCTAATAATTTACTTTGATTTTAAATATTTTAGTAATTTTAAGCTATAATTATCGTTTACATTAATAGATATGTTTTATTTATAATGATAGTTACTTCTCTAGAAATTTATTGTTTTACTTAGATATGGCATTAAGTTGGTGGGAATTTATTTAAATGATTGGTTTAAGGTGAGTTTGCTCTTTTTATGTTAAATCTATTCTATATATATATTATATATATATTTTTTTTATATATATATATATATATATATAAAGGTTTTAAAAACTTTTGATTATTTTCCTTTCAACGCAACGTTTTCAATTTCCCCCTACACATTGTTACAGCAGGCAAAGAATAAAGTCCAGTAAAATTTATCTTAAATCAAAAAAAGCTTCTTGCAATCAAGTATGATATATTTAAGTGCATATCTATCTTTAAATTTTAAGAAACCCTTATAGATTTAAATAAATTGAAATTCTGGGAATTAAATAAAAGATTAAAATATTTTCATCTTACGTAACTGTGTGGGAGTGATGTACACATACGTAATTAAATTAGGCTTATATCTCTGTAAGAATTCAATTATTATATTTAAAGGACTTTAATGTTCTCATTTCTGTCTACAATTAAAGTCAAAGTAAATTATTACTATTATATATAAATTAAGGATTATCCGTTACTGATTTTAAACTACTGATTTTATGATGTGAAAATGTCTCTTTTTATGTAGTTTTTGGTAAAATAATAGCCTTCAGTCCACAAGTTTTAATGTTATAATTGTTCATTCGTTCCAACAAATTTTCGACTAATGTTGTGACATAATATACTTCAGTAATAAGGATACTGTAGATACTTCGTTACTATTGATATAATCATTGCAGCAAAATTGTAATTAAAAATGTTCATTTGTTGCAATTTGGAACTTTTGATCATTTTACGTAAAGACTCTAGGATCCATCAAAATTAAACTAACGTCAAATATTTCATAAGCATTTATATTTTATCAAATATTTAGAATTTGATGAATGTTGAGTTATCTATATAAATTTAATGTATCCATGCTTTTTAATTAAATATTCAAATTAATCTAAATGTCAACAATTTGAAGAAAAAGTCATTTTTTTCGTAAAAAAACATAGATTTAATTTAATGTCTAAAATGACAAATGAAAACAGTTGAATAGAATTTCAATTACATTTAGAAAATAATTGAAGCTGAGAAATTTCCGATCTGTGTTTAAAAAGTGCTGACTGTAATTTGAAAAAAAAAGATGAATATATCTGGATCTTTTAAAATTTAAATTACTACTTATTCATTTTTTTTTTTAAAAAAAAAATTGTTTTTCTCTGATATCCAAAATAAATTAATTTTATTCACAAGCTATGTTTTTTTTTTTTTTTTTTTTTTTTTTTTGAAAAAGTTCCTAGAAAATGTACATTTTTATATATGCTGGAATAAAAATAATGAATTTAAAGACAATGTAGTTTCTTCAGAATACTCAGTATGGCTATGATTATCATTGTTCAGACGTTTAATCGTCTGCTTTTTTAAACGGAAATCCCTTTATAAATGTGAAAAATATTTTATTTATGTTCATGTTAAACGAATATTAATGGCATGAATTAAAATATTTTTGATTCATAAAATTGCTGTCTTCACAATATTTTCTTACATAAAGCTTTTCCCATCTTCTTTGAGTAGCCTTTTAAACGTACTGGTTATTTTGAGAATAAATATCTCAGAATGTTTTAATTGTTGTATATTTTATTTTAAATATCTCTAATTTAAAAACACCAAAAAAGTTTACTCATTCATATTTTAAGCTGAATCTGTTATTGAAAGCATAATTCTTGCAAAATTTAAATCTATTTGAATACGGTTTACCAAGAAGTTTTCCAAGAAATGGCCTAGCAAAATAGACAAGCATATGGAAATTGAAATAAGTCTTTGAGAAAGAATTAAATTTGAATTAGACAGTAATTTTTGAATAAAAATAAAGAAAAAAGTTTTTTTTCACAGCAATCAGTGTTATTTGAACAATATGCTTGAATAACATATCCAAAATTTGAATAATAATAATAAGTTATTTTTATTAAAATAAATGAATTTAAAAATAAATTTTCATTGTGATACACACCACACATTCGCGAAATTAATAACCAACAGGATGCTATTTCAAATTTGTTACTAGAGTTTTCTAAATAACTCGATTCTATAGTTTTCCCTGTATTGTATTTATTTATACTCTTTAAAATCAGTTCGATATTGATTTGGATATAAGTAAAAGAAAACAGTTAAAAAAATATATGTTACACTAAAATATGTAAGCATATATTTGTTTTTTTTTCTATTTTTAGTTATTATTTCTATCTACATATTCCTGTTTAAATATTATAAAAAATATTTTTGAAACACACATTACAAAATATTTTTAACAGGATAAGTAAATTGAAAAAAAAAAATATTTTTAAAAATTCACTTAAGTACATTCAACTATGTTAAGTGTGAGACTATGAATGTATAAAACTATTATGTGGAAGTGCACTGAGTAATAACATCAAATGCGTGGTACAAATATCTTTTATCAAAAAAAAAAACAAAAGGCAATCATGACTTCAACAGTGCCATTAATTGTCAAAAGGAGACTGATTATGATGAAATCTGTGACATTTTATCAAAAAAAAATCATCAAAAAGTTGGTGTTACAAGAATAGCGCTGATTCTGAAATTTCCCTTTTTTATGTATATAATTTTAAGCAAAACTCTTACTTGCTTCATAATTTGAAAAAATGCTATGTAAGTTATCATTTGATATCCTTTAAAGTACAAAAATTGCAAGATGCCTCATTTTTTGGTTTTAGAGAGACATGCTGAAAAATGCACATAGCTGAATGATATTAAAATGATCATAAGAGAACATTTCCGTAAACTACATTGAATGTGAGTCGAGACTCTAATATATTTTTTATCTAATCTCAGCAAATTAATACTAAAAAAGGGAAACGTATATTTTTCCTGTTTTGTATTCAAGGTTTAAAAAATAACGTTGATGGAAAATTATATATATATGAATAGATAATATATCAAGGTTATTTTGAGTTGCCATTTGACTTTTTTGATATAATGTATTTACAATGAAGTAATTTATTTAAAATAGAAATATTATATTGCCATCTATAATAGAACTAACTCAAATTGATTACTCTTTAAAAAAAAAAATTAGTACTTTTTTTTAAAAAAATTTTGTTTGTTAAAATGCAATCATTTTCAGATTAGAATTTTTTTATTGATTCTACCTTAAAAATATTTCAAAAAATGACTAATTTTGTCAAATTTTACTTAAACATTTTTAATACTTTTAAAAACGTACTACAAATAATGTTTTATCCAGTAGTATTGTTAATATATCTAGTTGTGCATTCCTATTTTAATTCCCAGGTCATTTTTTATCATTTATAACTGTAATACTTCAAAAAGTTTTTAATGAAAATCAGTTTCAGAGCATAAAAAACACAAATATAATACCTCGCAGAAAGGGACTGGGTTCAAATCCCGGAGAAGGCATGGATGTTTGTGTTGTAATCCTTTCTTCTGTCTGTGTTGTATGCCCCCGTGTTATACATTGCGTGGTGCACGGGGTTTATAAATGTTAAAAAAAAATACTTCGCAGAAGCATTGCAATAGACTTCCAACCTAAAATTTCATTTATTTAATTACTATTTGACTTTCGAATATGAATTGACAGATTTAGTAAGGAGATAAAATCTTTTTAAAGAATTTTAGAAATGTTAGCATTTACTCAATCTAGGCTTATTTCTTTATTATAACCAAACTATTTAGTGAAAACTATCGTAAAATCACTCTTATAACTCGCACCATCGCATTTCGTGCACCTATTTTTTCTAACTGGAATTTTTAATTTTTAAGTATATCTGCCGTATAGTGGGTGCCCACTTTTTTACGAAGAAGCTTGAAATGATTTTATGTTTTTAGGCAATGCTCTTAAGTTTTCAAATGATTTATTCGATATATTATTCCAAGTTTTAGACAAAATAATAGCATATTTCTGGAACTATAAACCTTTAAGTTCATAAGGAATGTCATTTCTTAAAAATAAATAATATTTCAATGTACGTAGAAATCTAATTTTTTACTATGCTCAACATTTTTATTTTTAAAGCTCTAATTTTTTATACCCAGAGTATAACATGCACCGTAAATTTCGATCTTATTTTCTGTGTTGTTTTTCGGTGTTTTGCTTTTGCACATTTAAGCTATTTCTGAACCCAATTTTCTTTAAAAATGTTTTGCATTTAGTTATCAGAGTATTAGATTTAAAAATCAATGTAATATCTGATACTAGTTTTAATTACTTTATTCCCACACTGTTATATACATCATATAAAATCAATACAAATTACCATTTTACTTTGGGACTATATTAAAGTATATTTAAACCGGCAATACTATGTTCGTTTTTATTAAACCTTCGCTGCAGCAATTCCAAGCACATCAATAACTAGCTTAAATACCCCTGTCTGACGATAAACGCTTCTAGCAGTATCAAATCGGATAATACAAGTACCAAGCAAACGAACTGAAATCAACTTGATAAAACCTGTCCCACTCACATAAACAAGACAAGGAAATCGAAAGAAACTTGTCTTACACAATGACTGTTGCGTTGACTTACAGATAATTAGGAATCCAACATTCCAAGGATTTTCGCTTGAAACCAAATGGTACATCTGAGACGACAGTTTGCTACACCTAGAGTAGGGGATACTCACGGAGTGCACTGCCTCTGTAATCAAAGAAAGGGTTTGGAAAGAAAAGGGTTTGGAAAGAAAAGGCAGAATAAAGATATTTCTTTTTAGGAAAAGAAACACAAAGATATTTTGTTTCTTTCTGGATATTAGAAGTCACGTTTATGGAAGGTCATATTCTTTGGTATCTAAAGGCAGAATAAATTGCGTACGTGATACACTTCTTGAATTGTTAAATCTGAGAGATTTTGCTGCGTATCGCATTTAAAAAAGAAATAACTGCAAGGAAATAGTTATAAATCTAACTTATTTAAAATAATACTAATTGTAACACCTCCAAATAAATTTATTTATTTTTAACAATACGTAATTTAGTAGCTGTTATAAATAGTATACAACAAAAATAAGTATGTGCATGATATACCACAATCGCCGTTTTATCTCAGTAATACGAAGAATAAGTATAAACGACTTGTAGTAAGAACTAGATTACTTGTATTTTGTTTATTTGACTGAAAGGTTATATTTGATAATCTAACAGTATGAATAATGAATTTAATCCAAATTTTACCAGTTAACAATACGTTCACGCAGTAAAGTGTAAAATGGATATCTCATTTATATATAAGTGTCTGCTTTATTTGTTACAGATCCAAATGCATGGCTCTGTCTTACGTTTTGCAATTATCTACTGTCATTAAAATCCAGATAAAATACAAAGAAAATTATATGTAACTTATTCTGATGCCAAAAAGATAGTACTAAAATATTATGTTTAAAAGAATACACTATAATAGTTTTTAAGATATAATTTCAATGTAAATTAAAGTAAACAATTTTGCTTATACAAATTAATACGTCAGGAAATGGGCATGGTTGCAACATTCTCAGTATCCGTTCATACGGTATGATGATTTTTACAGCAGAGTGGACTGTTTACGCGGCGATCATTACTTCGGCTTCCCATGACAGCGCAACATAGAGAGGCACAGCGGGTTTGGTATGGCGATAGTGTGTACATGGTGTGGTTATTTAAGCAGCATTGGGTAATCGACAGGCACATATCTCGTTCTGATCGACGTAGTTTGAAAGCAAATATGCACATTTCTGACATCTTACGTCAAATGGTTCTGCCCTATCGTTGAAGTCTCCCAAATGCCTTATACCAGCGATATGTTACGAAAATACATATTGCACGTCGTGTTCTGACCTTCCTTCTATTGCAGAGTATTCCATTTTTGCCCTGTACAGCATGGTCTCCAGGTCTGTCACACATTGATGAAGTGTGTATTTACTGGAAACATAACAGATTTAATATTTGTATTTTATTACAGTTTTAAGATTCCACTAACAGTGACTTTTGAGGAAAATTCCTATTGAATAAGAAGTGATTGGATTTCTTTTACAATCCATACAAATCTGCTTATTTCAACAGAAAAAAATTCTTTGTTCTAGTTTAAGGGGACTCGGTACCCTTTGATTTTTTTTTATTTATGCATTTAAAAATTATATTTTAGCATTTCATATAATGTTTATATTCAAAAAAACAATATGAGGTGTAATTCTGCACATAGTATTCACACAATTTTAAAAATTTAAATTTTTAAAAAAAATTAAAAATTTTAAAATCCTACTCTTTTTGTATTTATTAATATTTTGACATGAAATTTTTTTGTAACAATCTTAAGGATGTTTTAAACAACTTTAGGGATGATTTTACAATAACTTAATCTGTTGTGGAGAAAAACAATAAAATGTTAATACATATGCTAAAATTTAACGAAAAACCCAATATCTCCTACATTCATTTTTTTAAAAACAGTATTCAGTTTATAGCAAAATGGATCACTAATTTTGTTACTGACACCTCTAAAAAGGGGGCGTGGTCGAATGTTTTTAAATTTGTTTACATTTATCAAATGAAGTTTTTTCCAACTTCTAATTTCCAGGCATACAAAAGTGATATATCAATCGAAAGGTAATCGTTCAAAGAAAATAACTAAATAAAAAAAATTAAAAAAAAATAAATGAGTCATTTTTGCGGTATTTTAAAGTGACTGATTATGTTTAAAAAAGTAATCTGAAAAAGTGCTGAAATTAGTTTTTCTTTTTTGATATTCAGTGCCAGTTGAATTAGAATACACATATAAAAAAAATTTTAGAGTATTAATACAATAAAAAATTAATGCAAATTTTTGGCTAAAAATGAAGAAAAAAGGACAAACATTGAATAGACTCCATTTATGAAAAGCTTCAATAATAAAACTATTTTGCTGATTTACAGCTAAGACACCTCTCCAGATTGAACTAAGCATTTTTGAAAAATTCTCATTACTTTTTAGTGATTGTTTATTACCGCCGCACTATAGAGCATTTTGAAAGGTGTTAGAGATGAACCTCGTAATTTTGAGCAACGGTCAAGTGGCGATTGCTCACCTGAGCCGGCCACAGCCTTCTCATGGACATTGACCCTAGACAGATTTAACGTGCATTAGCCCTTCCTTTTTAGTGGAATTTTGATAGAACACATGGCATTCCATCCCTGACCATGACCCTTTATCTACCATGGAATCCGCATTATTTTCAGTTACGATCAATTGAAATAATAGTCAGTGTTTTTGTTAAAATTTTTCTAATCCGTTACATTAAAATATAAATGAGAATCCTTTTCTTAATTATGTATTTCAAAAATACTAGTCAACGCTTTGCAAAGAACTCTTATCAATATATCGAAAAAATATTACTATTCTAGAGATACTTTTCATAAAAGGGGAATGTTTGCAGAATTTGTCATGCAGTCTTCATTTTTTTTTTGTCAATAGAATCGCATGAATTAATTTTTATTCTAATAATATTTTTAAAGCAGTTTGTATGGTTTTACTTCAACTGACACTCAATATCTCAAAACGATTATTCATTTACACGCTTTTGCAAGATCACGCGTCTTTATTCCAAATACTTAAGTCTATGAAACAAATTATTGTAATGGTTTAAAAGGTCATCTAGCTTCTTTTCAAAAAACTATATTGAAATAAATATACAGTCGCTCTTATCATTGTTCATTTTATTCAGTTGTGGTACTTCATTTAAAACAAGTTAAGAATAGAACTGTAAAAAAAATGGTCATGTATTTTTTTTAAATGTATAATCAATCGTAATGTGATGTAAATTATCTTAGCAAAAATAATTTAGTGAACTGAAATCCAAAGTTACTTCTTTTAAATGTGTGATAATTTATTTTTTACCATTTTTCTTTTTATTAATAACAGCAGCTTCCATTTAGATTTCTTGGAAAACAATTTATTATCATGATTTCATGATTCTTTGTGAAAAAACTATTTTTTTACCAGAAAAGATTTAAAATCCCAGTCTTAATGTTACTTTTCTTAAATTTTGTAACAGCCAAAAAATCTATTTCAATTCGTATTATTCTGTCTTAAATATGTCATAAACTTATAATCTTCTAGTATGAATTTAATATATTCATTAATTTCTTAAAAAATAAGTCAATTAGTGACTTAAATGATGGACAATCTTTCATGTTTAATTCATATGTCGTGTTTTATTTGTTATTTATATAAACAGTTGAATAATTCATATATATATATATATTCATATATATGTATTCATTAGAATATGCATAACGTAATGAATATACATACACAAGTACCGATACGTACTTAGTAGGTTTGCATAAAAGGATACAAGTAAACAAATACAAATCCGAAGACCATGAAATTTTAATAAACCATGTCTTTGAAATTCAAAGTTATATGCTGTGGATTTATAATAAAAATAGATCTTTGAATTATAAAGTTTTTATAAAGCATGGTTAAAAATAATCATTAATCTGTTAAATATTAAATTGCAGTACTGAGTTTCACATTAAAGAGTGAATTTCAATTATATTTGTTCTTTTTTAACATTTAACAGGCCACATAATCCACTATCTCTGAAACCGGTGTTTTTAGTTTCAGCAATCTTTGAGAAATTTAACAGATTTTGCTAATTACTTATGGAAGAAAATAATCAGCGACTTACTCCATCTTTTATATATGATTTTTTCTTAAAATTCTGAATTGTTTACTAAAGTAATTTTAATTTGAAAGACATGTTTCATATTCTAACATATGGTACACAATTCTTTCAAAACAAGACTATTTGCATCCATTGTTTAAAAGTATGTTCTGAATCAGTGATAGATTTTTTTACAAAATCGTGTCTTGTTACAAAGTATTCTAATGGTTCACAGTCAACAAGCTTATGAAGAAGGCTAACAAAACGTTTTTAAAAAATAACGGCAGAGGTTTCATGTTTCTTTTTTTTTCTCGTTCAACTAGAATTTTTCGAAAATACCCTCAGAAGAATGAATAATGCGCCTGTAAAATACTACTCACAATATATGCTCTTGGTCACAGCTTGGAGTTCGCTTTCCACACAAATATTGCATTTCTGCGCGATTTTTTTTTTTTCCTTTACTTTACTTTCCCATAGTATCCCAACATTTTTCGAATTTGCTTTTTTTCCCTTCATTTTAACAGTACCACCCCTTGAAAACGTGATACTCTTGTACATGGGGCATGAAAGGAAAAGAATATTTTCCACGTTTTTTGGTCCAGATGGTTTTTAGTCTTTCCTAGCTGTGAGTATCTAATGGACCTACAGGGATGTTTCCCCCTCGAACAGTTTTGTTGGTTTTTTCCCCCTATATATTTCAGAATACTTTTGCTGCCACTCGCTGAGGAAACGTGCTTTTGAATCTCTTCTCCTTGTCTTTGGTTCCGAAATACTTTTGAACTGAAACAGCTATTTGCATACGAATGCAAAGGAGAGAAACGTTTTCTTATATATATGCCAAAATAGAATCACAGTTCAAGCTAAGGAAAATAGATAAGCCATCACTTTTGTTTTTCCTTTTGTCCATATGTATATTTACAGATAAACATTTACTAAAATCGCATATATTTGTTGTTCGGATTGTCTGCATTTTCTTTTTCCTTTAAAAACACACAGAAATGCTCATTTATTGTTACGTAAGTTTTGTTTGTTATGTAAGTCTCTTAGATTCAGTTATTTTTACGAATGTGTATTTTTCTATTTTTATATAAAAAGAAGTAATTTAAGTAGTAATTATACCCCATGTTATAAAGAGTTGTGAAATTATAACGGATAAATATCAAATGATGAAGGGAATATAATTTTCATTCCTAAATATTTAATGAAACTATAGACATAATAATTAAATGATTCACAAGTATACATTTTTTAAATAATGAGGTACACTGAATTTTTTTGTGTGAACTGTGAAATTTTACACACCATTTGTAATTTGCACCATCATACCAGGATGTATCTGAAAATTAATGGATGTTATTTAAATATTTTACTAAGTTTTAAGATCTATAACAGCAAAATTATTAAAAGTATGGTATAATTATTTTATTGTTCAAATATAATTAGAAGTAAAGATGAACATATTAAAATGCATACTTAACATTTTGGTGTAGTTGAAAAATATTGCAACTGCACCAGTAGTTGCAATTTGAATTATGTGATAAATAAAATGAGCTCCTTACATTTAACTCCCAATAAACAAAAGACTTTTTTAAAATTTTAAATGCTCGAATTATAAAAAAATGAGCTGAGATTAATTATCATTGTCATTACATACTTAAATTAATATTTAATTTTTTGGTTTTTGAACTTAATGTTTTTTTATTATGTATTTAAAAAGTATATTTTAGCACTTAATATAATGTTTAAATTCAAAAATATGATACGTGATGAAATTTTGCACATATTATTCACACAATTTTAGAAGTTTTAATATTTTTCCGAAAATTTGGAAA
>BMAO01023029.1:0-29948 GCA_019973975.1 Trichonephila clavata | reverse complement strand
ACTCCATCGTCAACAACGGTAAGAGGTGGTATGCAGACTTAAAACGCTGTCGCACAGACGCGAACGTCGTTCAACGTTTAGGTCTCCCAAATTCTGCAGTTGTTCCAGAAAACATCAGAAAATTCCAGAAAATCGTTTTATCCAATCGTAAAATAAAGTTGCACGAGATATCAGAGGATTAAAGGAATTCATTATTTTGCATGATCATTTTTCAATGAGAAAGCTGTATTCAAAATAGGGTGCTGCGCGGTTTGCTCACTGTCGATCAAAACAACAAACGCATCGACGATTCAGAGCGTTGTTTGAAACCGGTTAAGCGAAATAAACAGGATTTTTTTAGGTAATATGTAACAATAGATGAAACATAGATCCATTACTACACGCCTCAATCAAAAGATTGCCTGCTGAGTGGACAGCAGCCGGTGAAATCCGTTCAAAGCGACCAAAAACTCAAACATCAGCTGGCAAGGTTATGGCGTCCGTATTTTGGGATGCACATGAAATTTTGTTTATTGACTACCTTGAGAAAGGCAAAGCAATTAGTAGAGAATATTACATGGCATTATTGGATCAACTGAATGTAAAAATAAAGAAAAGAAAGTGCTGTTTCTCCAAGACAATGCTCCGAACCACAAGTCCATGAAAACAATGGTCAAATTGAACGAATTGTGCTTCAGATCCCTTTCCTACCAACCGTACAGTCCAGATCTGGCCCCCAGGGACTACTGGCTGCTTGCAGACCTTAAAAGAATGTTACAGGGAAAAAGGTTTGGCTCAAATGAAGAAGTGATTGCCGAAGTAAAAGCCTATTTTGAGAGCAAAGACAAATCGTTCTACGAAAAAGGTATTACAAAAATAGAGGAGAGCTGGGTTGAATGTATCACTCTTAAAGAGGAGTATCTTGACAAATAAAGTTCAATTTTGCATAAAAGTTGTTGCTTTATTAGTTAGGCCCGGACTTATTGAGTGATGTGTAATATAAGTAATGTATTTTTCAGATAATAAATACAACAGTTGGATAATTATTACTTATCTTCCCAGTTATCTACATTAAAGAAATTTTTAATTAAAACTTCCAATAATATAAAAGAGGACTGTTATTTTAATACCAACTTGTTGTCATACAATGTTATATCTGAACTGTTTTGAAGTATATGATGGTAATTTTTGAAAGTTTAAAAGATTAAAAATCCTTTTAATAATTCTTCTGTTATCATTATATAACAGCCATATATATGTATGAACTTTTGATTATATATATATAGATAGATAGATAATGTATATTATCTCATCAAAATATTAAAAATGATTTAATAATTGAATTGTGTGTGGGTAAACTTTTCTAATAATTATTATGTATGCCACCAAACCTTTGAATTGTTTACATGATAGATTCAAAAAAAGAAAACTTGTTTTCACAAATAAAAGGAGCAAAATTAGATATATTTAAGTTTTCACTATATGTGCTCCATATATAAATGATGAATATCTCCTCATAACACGTTTTTTCAGTGTTCCTTTGTGTCATCGCATGTGGATAACCAAAAATATTAAGTTGTCGTAAATATTTCCTATTATTGCATTACTCACTCATTTGGCGATTTAGAAAACCCAAAAAGAATTTCCAATTCCTTATAATAAAAAATTTTCCTTAATTTTGTATAAGAAAGAAACGGATCACCAAAAGTCAAAACATATTCTAGAGATTTCATTCTCACTTATATACATATTTATAGCTTTCATTGCTTTAATAAATGTTTTCTTACTTTTTTGGTATTTTTATCAAATAGTACAACAAATGTAGCAAAGAAAAATGTCTCAGTAAAATTGTTCTTACCAATGGGCTGCATGAGCTGCTGGACCAGGTGATACAGAAGAAACCTTTTTCACTTGGAAGTTTCAAACCCATATAGAAAGCTGGAGCTTTATTCATATGTATATCGTTAGGTGGTAACATGTAAGCTGCAGGACCGGGACTCTAAAATTAAAAATATTATTAAAATAAAAAAAAGGGAAGGAAATTATATCATTGGCTGTATTGCACATTCGAAATCACAAAATTCCAAACTAAAAATAAATTACCACTGACAAGTAATACTAATAATAATGCAATTTCTGCAGATAAATTATTAAGTTTGAAACTTTACTTGTGGTTTTAAGACAAAAGCTTCTCTCTTCGCTTTTCCTATAGAATAGGAATGGCCTGTAACAATGGGAGTCTTTCCAGGTCCAAAGGCAGTAGGAAGAGAATAGGAATTAGGTCCTACATCAAGTTAAAAGAGCATTAGTATTTATTGAAAATTTCTGCACGATCTGATGTGTAGTTGAGTGTGATTTTTTCCTACCTTAAAATATTTAAAATAGCTAGTAAAATTTTGTTAGTACAATCTAGGGTTTTATTAGTATATGTATTAGTCTTCAAAATTATAAGAATTTTTAATTTCGTTTTATTATCTCTACCCTCTTAATCAACGACATAAAACTCCGTGAGCCCATCTATCTGATGCATTTCCTAAATCATCAAACCTCCGTTGTCATAGTAATCTTCCTCAGTTGTTGGAAGACATGTAGCAGGTCTCTAGTTCCTTCCACTACAAAATACGTCGATAATCAATGGTTAAACTGAATCTAGAATCATCAGTGAATAAAAGGATCTCAAAATGTTCTATGGATAGTGAAGCAAGCTCCTTACTTCACTGCCGATGTTCACTCCATGTTAAATGGGCTCTTAACGTCAAAGTGAGTGAAATGCAAATATATAGATGTATCTCTTGGAAACAATAACTCAAACTTGGGCTTCTGTGGCTACATGAAGTTCGAGAGGCTGCTAAGAAGCTTTGCAAACTCTTGTTACGCCTTGTTGTAATAGATTTTAATCCTCAATGGTCGTTGCAGCTGTTGGACGACTTTGCCCAGCCTTAATTTCATGGTCTCATCAAAACTGTCTTTAAAAGTTGCACACAACGCTGTACATTATATAAAGCTTTTATAGCAATCTGCACTTAAAAGTTCTGTGCTCCATCATTTTGTTAGCTGCTTGCTTTTGTCAATCTTCTGTTAGCTGCTTGCTTTTGAAGTTCACCGGATGTTAAATAAAGTACACACATATTAAAGTCTCCGAAGTATGTGAATGGGGGAAGTTTGAGAAATTTTTCCTCTAAATGCACACCATCAACCAATTATACACTTACGCGATCTCTGCATTAGAACTTTGTATCTGTGTTTGGAAACAAAATTTTACTTTTCAAGAAATTCAATTAAATATGCAAATTCTTTTGATTTTAAGCACACTAATATATATCATATATATATAAACGAGTTTATTCTGGTCAAGCTAAAAAAAATTCATGCCATTTAATAATTTGGTATAAACCAAAAATCTTGGCCCATTAATAATAGAGCGTCAGATTCATCAAAAGTTCTTGACTTCAGACAATTTGTCCAAGTCTATTGAAGAAGACCAAGATATAGAATTTTGGTGACTTTATTTAAATTTTAGTCATAATCAAGGGATTGACTCCAAATCAAGAAGCAATACTTTAAAATACATTTCAAAGAGATTTTTGTAGCTACAGTTTAAAAGATATTGAGAATTCTTACCTGGTGTAGTAACACCCATTGCCTTAGTGCGTTGTGAATGAGGCATTGAATATGCAGGTGCATTTGGATAAACACTTTTGTCTCCTTCCTCTCGATTATAAGCAGCTGGACCTGGAGATATAGTTCCTACTTTATCTGTGAATCTTGCAGCCTTTGCTAATTTGGGTGCTTTACTAGTTTCTTTTCCCATGTTAGTTAAACCTTGGGTGTTGTAGGCTGCTGGTCCAGGACCGAATTTTTTTGCCCATCCTTGAGGAAGCCTGATAGGTCATAAAAATTAATAAAAAAATAAGATTTAGATTTGATTCCTCAAAAAATGATTTTTATAGCTACTAAAGTCTACCACATGTGTTAAGAAATTGCTAAAATATATGTCAACAAAATATTATGTCATTCTAAGCTTTGGCGAAAAAAAATCTCAAATTTTTTGTTTGTTCAATCTTTGTGACAATACGGTGGCATTTTGATTGACGCACCATGAAAGAATAGTCCTATTAATGACAAAAATGGGTGGATGAGATGAACATATACATGATTAAAAAACAATTACGATTTTAGGACTCAGTGAATCGTAAAGCTCTGTCTTCATATCTGTTATATATATATATATATATATATATATATATATATATATATATATATATATATAAGTGAGCCAATATTAAACATCAAAGGAGAATAAGGGGAACAGCTGTCAATGGAATAAATGTATACTGGTCTAATTGGAAGAAATGTATATGAGAGAAATTTAAACTATTTTATTTTTATTTTTATTCCAAGATTTTTAATTCCCAGCCAATTTTAAAATTTTCTTTAAAAAAAAACCTGTTATTTTTAATCCATTAAAATATTTTTTAACTCAAGAAATGAAAGTTAAATTTTGAAGACATGAATTTATTAAGTTTTGTCAGCATAATATTCGCATCGCTTCACGAAACCGAGAGGAAATATCTCATTTATAATTAATTAGCTTAAAACATCAGTTCTTTGAAGTCGTATTTAAAAATAATAATTTTAACGAGTGAATATTACTTATGCCTATCACAGGGAGAAATTTATAATATTCTGTTCCACTTACTTTATTCCCATTTTGTAACCAGGTGCTTTTGTTCTTGTTGGATCATGATTTTTTTCACCTTAACATTAAAAAATCCATTAAAAATTTGTGACAAATTTTACATAAGTGAGTTGGTTAATTACGTACTATACCGTCGACCAATTTCGCCAAATAGAAATATGTCATCAATTAAAAAAAGATGCCAAATTTGGTCATCGTTATTATTGTGTTCGAACATACATGGCAAGGGTTTTCACTATAGGCTACATATCGAGACATTTGGCGTACGTCTTTTGATTGGCGAAATTGGTCAACGGAATAATACCTAAGTACCATGAATTGAATAGAAATAAATAATTGAAAAGCTGTCTCCTCCAAAAAAAAAAAAAAAAAAAAAAAAAAAAACATTTCCAAAATTTTAAAAATTTTATTTATTGCATTTTTTTAACTTTAATTCCTTAAAAAATTAAAACTGAAAACATACTTAGACAAAACACATAAATGACAGTATTATTTACTTCAACCTTGTTTATTTCAGGAGGAAGTAAAAAGTAGCTAAAATATGTGGATTAAATTTTGAATACCTGTATACCTGTACAATATATACCTGTGTAATAAACAGAATAAAACGAATGATTTTATACTATTGATACTTATGGGAATTTTTTAAGCAAATATATTGCTTTTTTACGTAATCTTCAAGTTCATAACCAAATATAAATATCAAATTTGTTCTAAGATAAAAAAAATTTTAACTTTAATGTAAATAACATTTTTTCAAAACTTTAATATTGCAACAAAATGTCTCAAGTCTCTTCTTCCACCTAGTTACATTATCTACATTGAAACACTTTGGCAGAGATTAGTTTGATTGTTTTCACATAACCACCGTACTGAATCAAAAAAAACCTGTTCATCAAATTTAACCTAAAAATTTATGTGGAATGAACACATAAGAGGAAATTTTGTACGATAAAAATAAACTCTTTATTGTTATTATATTTATAGAAAATTTACTTGGATGTGTAGAAATGTACACATAATAGATCATTAAAACGATAGAAAAAATTTATGCATTTTCTAATTTTATTTCAAAGTATTAGTATACTTAAAATATGTGAGACTGTGCCATAAGAGTAAAAAAATTCATTTGGACGAAATTGGTACAGTTTTGAACTCTAAGGATCAACTCTTTCAATTGGTACATTTTTATTGTTTATTTATTAATGTGAAATTAATTGCAATTATTTTGCAGTCTTGACAAAGATAATGAATCTTTTCTTTCAAAATGTGAGCCCTAAATAATGAATTTAGATTTGAAGCATTGATTTAATAATTACGGAAACATTAAACTAAGCTTATTAGTTTTAGTTTTGAACCCAACATACAAATAAAACCTGAATTCTTATAAATTTAAATTTAAAATAATAATCAATGAATAATAAAAGAGAATATGATGTGGCATTTTAGAGAGTCACTGTTTATCAAAAAAATTATCAGTGTTTTTGGATATCAATATAATATAAAAAGTTTGTTGTAGCAATTTAAAATGAAGTGTATGAAATTAAAATGTGTCTTGTTGTTAATTAACTTATTAATCCATTCTCGATTTTCAAAAAGTAAAAATGGAACAACAATTTTAAACATTGAATATCAAAACTGATTTGGGAGGAGATTGTATGGAATAATGATGTACTAATTAATAGAACAAGTTTAAATTTTGTTCTTTTTTTCTCGATGTTAAATAAATATTTGTTTTTTTTTAATTAAGTATTTGTATATTAACTTTGATCACTTAAATTTGTGATCAAAGTTATTACACAAAGAAAAAAAAGATTTGTATTTTTTTTTTAAAAAAATACATTCCTTTTAAAGAGTTTTATTAAAAAATCAATGTTTTGAAGACTTCACATAAGAAATTTACAGTTCAATAAAATATGCAAGGGGAATTGGTTGTTACAAATTTTTAAAGTTTATTTTACATATTTTAAGTTTAAAATTTACTTTTTAAACTTCAGTCCTACAAGAGATTAAAGTAGGTGAATTAACTTGGAAATAAGTAATTCCTGGTTACTTTAAATACTTATTTATGCCATATTTGAAAGTTTTAAAATGTTTAGTTTTGGGAGCTAATTTTTAACAAAAATCTGCAATGTATAAATTAATAGTTCTTCTCTTTCGAGTTTTTTTTCTTCTCAATTTAATTCAAGTTTTAAAAAGGAATTACAAAGTAAAAGATTATATTCTCTTACCAATAGTAGATGGTAAGTTTACAATTGCGGGACCAGGACTGCTGGATTGAGCCCCAATAACACCAATAGGACGAGTTGGTCTCCATTCTTGTTGATATACGTAATAACTGAGATAATCTTGATTTGTTGGCTATGTCAGGTGAAATAAAAGCAAAAATTATTAGAAAACGTTCGTTCGTCGTCTTATTATTTGCTGAAACTTGATGAAAGCGTAAATGTTGCAAATAAATCAGCGTTACTGTGTTTCTCCAGGTAATCGAGTAACAAAAATATAGTAGATGACTTATTACTCATCGCAAATGTAATTCATACGACGACTGATGACGATTCATACGACGATCTTAAAAGAGACTCTTCAGATTGTAAACTGGACGAAATCTATCGGCATAAACAGAGATGGAGCTCCATCAATGAGTGGACACATTTCGGGAATACAAGCTCGAATTATAGCAATTTCACCCTCTGCTACATGGGATCATTGCTGCTTAAATAGAGAAACCCTGGTTTCTGAAACCAGAATATCTAAAAGAGACCCTTAGTGAATCGGTTGCAATTGTGAACTTCATAAAAAGTAAACATCTAAACTCGAGAATTTTTGAGCAACTTTGTAAAAATATGGATACTGATCACTATATATATCAACTTTTACTCCACTGTGAAATTCGATAGCTTTCTAGAGGTAATTTTCTGTCTCGCTTCTGGGAACTAAGAGACGAAATATGGTTGTTTTAGTTTATGAGCAGAAATATCTCAGTAATCCTCTGAATTACTTTTTATCGGTACTTAAAGCTGTCATATTTGTCAGACATTTCTGATCATTTAAATAGGGGGAACCTTAAGGCGGTATCACACGTAAATTTTCAGTGCAATTTTTTGCCCCAACTTTTCACCGAATCTGAGGGGGAAGGGATACCGTAAACAAACGACTAGCTCTGACGTCAGCCTCGTTCCTTCTCCACATTGAAACATTACTCGTTGATTTTTCTGCTTCGAAAACGACCATTCAATATTATTTCTTTCATTTCGCTCGCGCTTTTGTTTATGGGGGTAAACAGAAATGGAGCACCATTCTGTTTAAAATATTATACGCCGTTAAAATATTGTGCACCGTTAAAATATTATACACCATATCTGGTGCGTTTGATGTGAAGCTACCACCGTTACCGCCATCTTGTTTATGATGTAGGGTGCCGAAGAACCCCATTGGCTGGAATTTCAAGCAACTTTCTCAGCTCACTGGCAAAAAGTTGTTCGAAAGCCATTGCTATGGCAACGGAGTAAAAATTGCACGAATTGGACCAAAAATTGCACCAAACGTGTACATGTGATAAAGACTTTAGTCTACAGGGAACACATGTTACTGTTTTTTCAAGTTGAAAACAAAGTCGAGGCGATTGTTAAAAAGTTAGAATTGTGGTACCATCGCCTCACACATATTTCGAAGATAGATTATAATTCTGAAGCATTTATTCTCCATATCTGAAAGATTTTCTCAATTCTTATGAGGAGAAGATATTTGAAGACACGATTATTATTTCGCAACATTTGTTAATTTAAAACATGAATATTTTCCTGTACCCGAAAGAAAAAATGGATTAGGGATCCATTTGCAGTAAATGAAAGTCAACAAGAGGGTCTCACATCAGTGGAACAGCTGATAGAAATTTCCACAGATGGAGCTTTGTATATAATTGGTTTACAGAACTAAACCCTTCCAAAATTTTGGGGTCACTTACAGGGAAATTTTCCCGAAGTTGTGTCGACGAAAATTCTGAAAGTTTTGATGCCTTTCTAAACTATTTATTCATATGAAGGAACATTTTAAGCTCTTCTTCGTTTTAAAAGTAATTGTAAGTACAGAAACTGTCTGGAAAACGTAGAGTCGGAAATGAGACTGCCTGTTTCAAAGATTGCTTCTGATGTAACAGTACTCGTAAGAGAAATGCAGCAGCATCCCTCTCATTAAATTTTAATTAATACAGTTAAGGACATTATTTATTTATTTGACATTAGTATTTTGTACCATTTATATATGTATATGATTAGATGTTTACTGTTTTTTAAAAGGGAAAAAAAGTGTTATAAAAAAGTCTGTATAAGTAGCAGAAGCAGGATTATTGAGGAATCTTTAAATTACTCAATGGACTAAATTCATGTGACGTCATAATCACATGATAATTTCAAACCACGTGTTTTTAGCCAATCAAGTTCAAAAACACATGTGACGTCATAGACACGATAAATGCAATTATCTATTTTCAGCAAATCATTTCATGCACTTCGTTGTTGCCAAATTACGCTTTTTACAGAAACTTTTTTTTAAAAAAATTAATATTTGTCACTTTATTTAAAAAAGTACATGTATAAAACAAGACTTTTTTTTCTCTAATTTTAAAATCTTTTTGCAGAAATTTCTTTTGATAACTCTTGAGCATCTTTACCCAACTATAAAATTCGAAATTTTACCTAAGTTTTACAAATAGATTAAAAAGTACTAGCTAGTTTAATGTCCGTTTTGAATTCAATGTAGAAAACGTGTTTATATTTATCATGTGACCGTCATGAATATAGTTCATTATAGGTTGGGAGTCAGGAAGGAGTGTTCAAAATCTTGGGGGGGGGCTGCGATATCAGGCTGATATATAGTGGGAAGGGGGCGTAGTAGCCGAAAATTTAAGAACCCTTACTCAAGTATATTCAAATTAATCAAATTAGGTTTAAATCTCGGCGAAATAAAAATAATTGCTTAGAACCCTCATCTATAGAAAACTTCAAAATAATAAATATTTTAAAGTATAGGCTAAAATTCATAACAGTTTTTCAAGTTATGGAGCTAATTTGAAATTGGAGCACTACGTGCCTAGATGGGAGATAACATTACAATATTAGCTTGATGTTTTTATCGTCTGGTAATGAGGTTGCCTTGGGGATGATGTATTGGGTTGTTCGGAAAGTAATTTCGTTTTTGTTTGTGGAAATGAAAGACAGTTTTCGTATAATAAACAAATACTTTATTAAATTATACATAGGCCTTTCTGGTCCAACACCTTTTGCCATCTTTCTGGTAGTAGCATAATTCCACGCTCATAAAATGTTTGGTCTTTGCTGGCAAAAAAACTGATCGAGGTGGTTTTTGACCTCTTCCTTTGAGGTGAAGGTTTTACCGTCTAAAAAATTTTGGAGTGACCGAAACAAATAATAATCTGATGGTGCCAGGTCTGGAGAATATGGTGGGTGTGGCATTGTATCTCTTTCAAGCTGTAAAAGCTTTTGGCGAGTGACCAAACTTGTGTAAGGTCTCGCGTTGTCTTGGTGAAACACTACACCTTTCCTGTTGAGTAGTTCTGACCTTTTCTGTTGAAGTGCATCATTCAGTTTGTCCAGCTGATGACAGTAGACTTCCGAATTAATCGTTGTGTTATCTGGTAAAAGCTATTTAATTTAAAAAAAAAAAAACGATTTCTTTAAAATTCCACCAAACAGACAGCATCACCTTTTTTTGGTGAATATCGGCTTTGGAAATGGTTTGAGCCGGTTCATCTTTTTTGCTCCATGACCTCTTGCGTTTGACGTTGTTGTATACAACCCATTTTTCGTCCCCAGTGATGATGCGCTTCAAAAACGGATCATTTTCGTGACGTTTGAGAAGCGAATTGCAGACGTCAATGCGGCGACATAGGTTTCTCTCTGTGAGAACATGGGGAACCCATACATCGAGCTTCGAGGATAATCCCAGGCCTTTCAAGTGGTCATAAACTGTTGAATTTGATAAATTTAACCTCAATCCGATCTCACGTGTTGTTATTCGCCGGTTCGCATCAACTAATGCCTTTATCGCGTCTTTATCAGCTTCAACCGGCCTTCCCGAACGTGGTGCATCTTCGACATCAAAATTGCCGGATCGAAATTTAGCGAACCAGTTCTGGCACTGGCGTACTGTCAACACACCTTCTCCATACACATCGGTCAATTTCTTTCTGGCTTGAACAGCATTTTTACCCTTCTGTAGTAAAACAGTAAGATATGT
Organism: Trichonephila clavata; assembly: GCA_019973975.1. NCBI lineage: Eukaryota > Metazoa > Arthropoda > Arachnida > Araneae > Nephilidae > Trichonephila > Trichonephila clavata. The sequence goes on along the minus strand of BMAO01023029.1, from coordinate 19,012 downwards.
CGAAAATGCTGCTTATCGCTCTCCATATTTAAAAGGGCACCAACCAAAAACTACTGCGTAGAATTAATTGGAATTTTTCACACACAAGCCTTGCTATATGAGCTCTCAAAGCATATAAAAATTATACGGCTTAAATGTGAAGTTGGGTGCAAAAAAATACAATTAAATCCTCTGTCGGGAAAAAACGAAACTACTTTCCGAACAACCAAATATATTACAGGTAATTTTTATTCTACCTAATTCCCTGACGTTTACCAAATTTCCTTTTAGTCTATTTTGTTTTCTAAAAGTAATGACTTTTTTCCCCTCATTTTTAACGAAGATTTCGCTGATATCGACCGTCATAAAATGTGACAAATGTGGGGGAGTGAAATGGAAATTATTTCCCAATAACATAAGAAGTTTGATGGCCGGATCTTTTATTTCGGATCTAACGTTGCAAATTCACACAGCCAAAATAAAAAATTTAACCGGTTTAATTCTTTTTTTTTTTTTTTTTTTTGCAGGCACAACAAATTGCCCGTTTCCACCATCTTACTTTTGATTAATGAATTCTTCAACGTTCCTCGTTCGATTAAATTCATAAGGAACTCGAAATTTGTTCCAAAGTTGTTATCGATTGGCGACACTATGTGTCGGATGTGTCAAGCGATTTTATTGTGGGTAACACAGAGAAGCTTGGGAGCAAAGGTAAAACTGCTGAAATTGATGAGAACAAAACTGGGAAAAGGAAATACAATAGGGGACATTTCGTAGAAGGGCAATGGAGCATTTGGCGGATTAGAACGCGAGACTGGCTGCTGTTTCCTAATTGCAGTACATGACAGGACGGCAGAAACTCTTCTCGATTTCACTGAATCATAGATTAAACCAGGATTGTTATTTCCAACTGTTAAAAATTTTATGAAACTGTTGCGGTATCATCTATGTAAATCAATAACAACCTCCGGACTGAAGAGATCATTTTGGTCCAATGGTATGTTACGTGCTTACGGATCAGAAGATACCGAGTTCTATCCTTCATTGGTGACTGTGGCTGAACTAAAAAAAGAGCAACCTATTGATCTGTGGGGAGGCCATCTACCCGCAAAAAAGAGCAACAAAAAACTCCCCAGACACACTTGGCGTAGCAAAACAAATCCGCCAGACTCACTTGGTGCAGCAAAAAAAACTCACCAGACTTATTTTACGCAGCAAAACAAACTCGTCAGACTCACTTGACGCAACTCCTCCAATTATAGCAACAACTGCTCACGCAAAAAGCTCGACATAATAACTGTATCGTTCGTTCACCTATCCGCCGACTCCCTGGTGGGGTGTGTGTAGCGGTATCATCTATATAAGCCAGTAACACACTCTGGACTGAAGTGATCATTTTGGTCCAGTGGTATGTCACGTGCTTACATATCAGAAGGTTGGGTGAAGGAAGTTATAATATCACCTAACCTTTAACCATTCGCTCGAATTCTTGGATTCTGACACCAGCGTTCTGAGATCCAATATTGAAGTTTCCTAGCGTTACTTCAAAGCTTCCTTGACTGAATTCAATCGACTAGGAATATTTGAAGGATATATCGTCCAGTTTATGTTGAGGAAAATTTATTTCGCATTATAAAAGAGGATCATTTAATCAAATTCCTTGAAGTAGTACGTAAAATTGTTTGGGCTGACTGGCATATATAGTTTCGAAAAGGGGAGTCGAGGAATCGAATTCATAAACTTTCGTAAAATTTCTCAATCAGTAATTTATTATTTTTTCCTGAAAGTAATTTTTTACGGTTTCAAATTTTAGCTTGCTTTTTTTTTAATTTTATCTTTTTAAACAATTTATTTTCTATATTTTACTTCTTCCCCACCATTTCTAAACTCCTTATATTCCTTGTTTTTAAATTCTGGTATTCATTATTTTCGGTGCTGTTCTCCACAAAAAAAGAGAGTAAGTAAATTTTTAATTATATTTTTCATTATTTTTATTTCTTTTAAATTCTAAGCCATTTTAGGGTTTCAAAAACTTTCGTCAGGAAAAAGCAATTCTGTAAAATAGCTTTCCTGATAATTCGATACAGCTAGGCTGACATCTTGGATTCCATATTACTCGACAGCAAACAGTGCTTGGCGTGTGCGCTCCGATATCAAATTAGTTCCCAAGTTATAAGCAAACGTAGATTCATCGTGAAATCTAAACTAAGCTATGAAATATGATTTTTTTCTACCTTCCCATTTGGGTATTATTCTGATTGAGTTTAACAATTTCCTCTCCACCACTCTGGGATATAAACAACTTTATTTAATTTTCGTTCAAGATTTTTTAAAAAATATCGGGGGAATTATGCTTATTTTAATCAAATTTTGTTTGAAAATTGTTCTTAATTTTCAGCAATCTCCTTACATGATTCAATTATACACATAAACAATAAAATATAATTTTCATTACATTCCCTTAATATTTATTTTACACTCTTTAAGCTTCTCACCAAGCAAAATGTAAAATCCCTTTTAAGGATAATCTTTATCATCTCATAAAGTAAGTATCTGGTCATATGTATCCAAAACAATAATTGTATTAAGTATTATGTGAAAATTATGAGAGCGAACATTTTGTACGCGCGTACAAGATTCTTAGCCTATTCTTACATCTTTCTATGTGAATATAATGCTTACGTTGACTAACCTGAGGAAATTTATCTATTGTATCCTTCTTAGTTTCCTCTTTCTTGTTTTCTTCTGTCTTTTCACCTTCTTTTTGAGGTTCATTTTGCGTGTCAGTAGTAGCCATTAACTTATTTTACATTAGAGGGGAAGGATCTATTATACTTTATCAAAGTCTGTCTAAGAATTTTGAAATTAATTTTAAATAAATTATACTATAAAAATGTTTGTATATAATTTAAATCTTTATCATCTAATCATTGTTTTGAAATGAAACTGAAAGATGATGCCATCTAATGTTTCTAAAAATCCACCGAGTGCAAGGTTTATAATGAATAACAGAATCTGAGCTGATGTAAGAGTAATTGTAGGTAAATACAGAGATTATTATTTTGTGTGAGTTATGTCCTGCTAAATTCTAATCATTTACACATTCCTGGTCGAAAAAACAGATATATATATAAAGGTTTGATTACATCTTTCAACACTACAGACGCAAAGTATTTTAATGCATAATTTTATTTATAAACTAATTGAATGTCCGTAATTTCTGCCTGACTCAATGTTAGTGTCATGTCTTCAGAATTTATTTTTTGGATTAATTCATGGCATCTATACATGTGCATATTCACTGTAATCGAATGTAAATATTAAGTAAAAGTTTTGTTTGTGTATTTTAGCAACAGTTAGTATTGTATTTTTGTGGAATAAAAACGTTTGATTTTTAGAATGGCTGGATATTTTATCGTTCTTAGAATCCAGAATTATTTTTAATATTGTGATTTTTTTAAAGTTATTTTGCCTTATTCAACTGCAGAACCAGATACGCTGCTAGCGTAATAAAGTTATTTATTTGCAAAAGGATAACGTAATAGTTAGCTAATGAGGTCAATTCCTCAACAGAGGGCGCCGCAATCGTTTGACAATTGTAGCGTGATTATCAAGTAAACAATAACAGCTAATTGTATTACACTTGTGGTTGTGTGCTAACAGTCTATTTTGCTGGCATTCTAGTTTTATATTCTTTAAATTTTTTTGTACTCTAAATATTCTGGTTGAATTGTCGAATCGGCCACTTATCCCGCCAAGTGTTTTTTCGCCAAATCGATAAATGCACCAAATCTGGTAACCCTCGAGATTTTATATCAGTGAGGGAGAAGTCGAATCACGGCTTAAAAAAGTGCTAAGTTGGCGATTTTTCAAAATGGGACCAGTGGCCGATTTGACAATTTCACCAATATTCTTAATATATTCTCTAATCGTTTGCTTTTTGTATAGTTATTAAATATATACATAGTTTGGAAATTACGTTTTATCGCAACCTATTGGTGATATTACATGAAATGAAGCACATGTTTGCCAATTCAGCGCGAATGACACATATGAAATCGCGGTTGCCAACTTGGTGAGTTATTAATACAGTTGGCGATTGTTGCGGTAATACGAAAGTACCTAAAATTCTTTGGGTAGATGTTGGCTCGGAAAAACAAATTTTGTTGGGATTGAATTTGGTTTTATGTCCTTCTATTGATGAAAGGCTGATACATAAAGCAAGCTTCTTCAAAATTATTGGAGTCTACTGATGAATAATTAGATGATTTGTGTGAAGTTTGTTCGACCTAAGTTTTGTATCTATTTTTTAATAAATATGGATTCTTCAGTGGAAACCGAAAACCTATAGTCATTATAACTATATAATACGCGACAGTAATTCATTTTGTTATATGATAGTAGATGCAAATCCAAAAATGTTGCCAGAATACTCCGTCAAGTCAAAGACGAATGAAATATGTGGCTATTTGTTTAGCGTACTATCGTGTGATTATGACGTCAGATGTGAATCGAGTCTATTATAACCAAAACATCTCAGGATTTTGAATTCCGTGCAACTGACGAGATCCACATCTGAGCTGGTACCTCGGTGATATTCCCGTCAAATCAAGAATAATTTTAACTTTGCAATATTTAAAATTTTAATCTTTTTGAAATATTTTGAGTCTATTACAGAAGAATATGACATATTAAACAGGAGCATGTTTTGGAATTTCAATTATGTTGATTGCGGAAATTGCATCGGCATTATCGATAGTAATTTCCTTATAATCAAGTATTGAAAATTTAATGTAACATTACTGTACATAATTTAACATTCTCAATCATTGAGCCTTAAATTTAATTACCAAAGCATTTATTTTTTCTTTAGACAAATATGGATACAACAGCAAATAAAAGTAATAAGAAGAAATTTCTAAAAATATATAAGTGATTAGTTAATAATGGAACAAGTTTACATTTTTAAGCTGAATATTTAGAAAATAAACTGAAAGTGAAAATATGTTTAAAAAACAGCAGACATGCCCAAGGACGTCTTAATACTTCTTGACGACCCAGACCCCTATTCAAAAGTAGACTCCACCTGTAAACTATAAAAGTAAACAATATATAGCACACCTTGTCAAATACTCGTACAACCGGCAATCTGAAACAAATGAATGTGCTTGATTCACAACCTCGTAAAGCTAGGCACAAACGGCTCGACCGACTGCTGCCTTTCGACTAAATCATTGCTTCCCAAAGTGGTCCCTACGGTCCCCCAAGGATCCCCAATATTTTTCAGGGGGTCCGTGGAAAATTGAAATTAATTTAGGGATCCCTGAACAACGTCAAGGGGTCCACATAAGGTTTAATATAAAATAAAAAAAAAATTTGATCCATTTTTACTTTTAGGGAAATTTAAATAAATAACGATAATTCACTTGGATATTTCCGACTGGGTGGGAAACCCTTTTGAGCGCGCGCGTAGACAAATTCAGATCCCAAATATAGATGAATTCATACCAGTGTAGTAACATCTTATTGAAATATTCACAAATGAGGGATTTAAACCAATGTTTGAACCTGGATACCACAAATTCCGAATACAAAAACAGACCCGAATTTTTAAAAACTGCATTATGGATTGTGCAAAAGTTGTTGGCAACTTTTATCGTTCCCCTTTTTGGTAGAACGATTATTCAGATCCGTTATAAAACTCATCACAAACAAGTAATATAAAAAAAAATTAAGTCAAATGCTTACTTTAAATGGATGAATAAAAAGTATTTTATTTACGATTGAAAACTTGAACAAGATATATTGTATAATATCGACCAATTTCTTCAAATAAAAAAAACACCAAATGCTGCGATATACAACCAAGAGTGGAAACTGTTCCTGATCATGTTTGAACACAGTAATAATAATAGTGGTGTAATTTTGTTTTAAGTTTGGATGTCTTTTTGCTGGGCGAAATTAGTCAGCAGTTTAATACAGATTTTCCAAGTTTTGGAATGGTACTAGTACTGATTTTGTATTTTTTAGAGAAACTTTGAAGTAAATTAATATTTTGCTCATGCATAATTTGGGGAACTGAGAAGTTTTGTGAAATTTAGGATTGCCCTGGTAAAAGAATCTTGCTTACAATTAATACAAATTGTGATTTTCGTTAGAATGGGACTCAATTTATTCATGATAAACTTTGGTAACTTGTTAAATTAATAATGATTTTAAAAATTTATATTTAAAAACTTCATTAATATATTTTAAACAAACTTCAGAGCAAGAATTTTGAATCTTTTTTCCTGATGTCATTTCATCTTCCATTTTTTTTAAAGTATAAATATAATTTTATATAAAATGATACTTTAGATGGATATCAGTGATAACAAAATAACATGTCAATACATTTCTCCAAATAAGTTTTAAGTTTGAATGAAATGGAACTGAAGTACATTTAACACTATACTTACAATAACTGGCAGACATATATATATATATATATATATATATATATATATATAGGTTGGATTATATAAGTTTTGGGATGTTCAGTGTAAGCAAATCAAATATTTCCATTAAAACAGAAGATAATGCTTTATTTTAGAGGAACAGATTGTTATAATTTTGCAATTACTGTGAAATTGAAAGAAAGAAAACCCTTTGTCAATTTTATGTGTTTCCCTCAAACCCCCTCTATTTAGATGTAGTTTTAAGTATATGCAGTAAAGATTTATTAATAAAAATTAATGTAAGGAAAATTAAGATGGTTTAAAAATAAATATAATAAGCTTTAATATTTAATATATGATTTTACAGTTATGATGAACAAATGTTATACAAGTATTATATAGGTAAATGTTATACAGGTACATATGTATTTTTAGGACATGAAAAAAAAAGTTTATCGAGATATTTTACAAAAAATAGTTTGTACATTGCCATTTATACATGTTTCTTTTATTCAAAACATTCTATAAGTTAATGATTTCATTATTCTAATTTGTTTCATGTAAATTTAAAAAGTTGATTGTGTATAGAAGTGGATTTTATAACTCTGCCAGTTTTTAAGATATGAAATTCCAAAATTCTTGTGATATTTCATTTAATCTGAACCCATACTATACAATTTTTCAAAAATACTATGAAAAGTTTTGTAAATAACCTATACAAATGTTATGCAGTATCCTGATTTTGCTTTCTAGTTCCTACGTGTGATATATTTAACATAGCTGGTTCTTTTTCTTATAGATTTAATTAATTTTAAATAACAGACAACCCAATTACATGTCCTTTGAAAAAAATTAAAACATTATTTCCCCTTTTCTCTTATTTTTACTTATTGTACATAATTTATTGCATTTTTTTTAATTTGAGGAGTATAAAATCTCATCCCCCCCCCCCTTCAAAAGCAACAAATTTTAAGATACCTTTTATGAAATTTCTTTTTTTGTGAGTATTTTTACTATGTACACATTTTTTTTGTGAAGCTGTAGAATATCAGTTACATGAATTAAGAGAAAAGAATAATTTCATTATTTACTTTATGAGCTGATTGCTCTGAAGCAATCTAATATGGAATAATAAGAACTTAAAATATATCTATATATATAGGTCTTAAAACTTTTATGCGGTGTAGAAGTTTCAGCTCAATTGAAACTCTTGTTATTTCTTTGGGAATTAATTTGTCATCAGTAATGTATTAAAAAATTAGTTTTTGCCATTAATTTCTTTATAAACAAGAAAAGACCTTTTCAGATCTTACTTTTGTAAATGTAATATGAAAAAGAGAAAAAAAGCATTAATTTGATAAATTAATTTTGATAGTGTTCAAATTAGAATAAATAAAACTCACAAAAACCTTTAAAAAATATTTTCAAATTTTTTTTTATTATTAATTACCTGTGGCGGTGTTTAAAAATGTAAGTTTTTTTGTCATAAAAACCTAATAAGAAGCGAGAGAAAATTTTAGAAATTCTGAGCAATTTGACCTTTTTTAAACTATTAAATCTGTAGTTTAGGAGATGATTTTCTTAAATTTTTTTTACTGTATCATTTTATTTGTTTGGGTTGGGGACATTTAATACTTACTCTCTTGTTGTAAATAAATTGAAAAAGCCATTTATTTATAAGAGATTTCCAGAGAATTTTTTAGATATTATCAATAACATATAAAAATTGAGGTTTAATAATTGTATAAGATATTATTCAATTTGAATATTGGCTCGATTTGTTCTCTTTGTCCTTATAGTATAGTGTTACATTCACAGAGTCTGATTTATACAGCAGATCATGAAATGGTTTGTTTATGTAATGTTAAAATTAAGTGTCAATAAATGATGTATATTAAAATGAGTATGATTATTAAATAAAACTTTGTCCAATAAAAATTTTCTGCTTCTGTATATGAGAAATTTTCATGAAAACAATTTAATTTGTTCTACTATAAAACAATTTTATTAAAAAGCCTATTTCTTTAAACATGTTTCTTAATTTATTTTTAAAAAAGTTCAATTCATTTTTTTCTGAATGTTTAAGACAGGCATTTCCAAAAAAATTATAACCTTTTGAAGGGTAATAATTACAAAGGAAGTCAGACTATAAAATGTATCAAATGTTTATTACTAGATTTTTTCAGATACCCAAAACCTTTAAATGATGTTAAAGGCATTTTCATTTCCATCACAGAATTCCTAATTCTTAATCAAAAACTTTCATATTAACCAAATATTATTTTATACACTCTGCTCTCAAAAAGTATAAACCTCTTTTTAAACATTAGAAATAAATATAAATTTTTTTAAATAAACAAAAATGTCCATGTTACTGACAAATCCTATTATCAATTCATTTCCAAAATTATGTTTACATGCATTTCATATTTCTAAATGTTCTATAATAGAAATTATAGAGGCAGCATTTCTAAGAAAATGAAACATTTGTAGCTGGTAAATACTAAGGGAATCTGACAATATGAAAGGTATAAACATTAATATTTCAAAATGGGACCATTTCATATCTACACACGTTTCTTAGATATTGAACTATTGTATGAATTTATATGGAGTGATACACTATCTATGAATAAGTAATTGGAAACCTATGAGAAGTTTTTCCAAATTCAGTAGTCTCAATTTTATACTGTAAATCATTATTGTGTGTAAATAAACATAATCTACCAAAAAAATACTGATGACTAAATATAAGTATACTAAAAAAATAACCTAGGACTATTAAATATATGTAAACAAATACTGCAAGTAATCGCCGGCTTCGCCCACTAACATCAAATGACATATACTAAACTAAAACAAAAATTATACTAAAAAAATTACGAAAGTTAATTCCTACCTAATTATAAAACAAGGAAAATGCAAAATCATAATAAAAATAAATAAAGTTTCAGAAATAAACTTCATAAAGAAGATATAAACAGTTCAAGTATAGGAATGTTACACACTAAAGCAAAGGCCGGGGAAATGTTTGTATACTCGTCACGTGATTCTGACTTGGCGCCGAGTAGTCGTGAATCGACCCCATTGCCCAAAAATAAAACAAAATGTGAAATTTGTTCGAGTTTACATCCTAAATTTTTTTGTTTTAAGCAACAGAAAAGGGAAATGAGGTTGATGTCTACTGTTCTAGCAAACAAAAACACCGGGGAAGTTTTTTTTCAAACATTAACTGTCTACATCAAACATGGAAATTCCAAACAACTGGTGAGAGCTATATTCAATACTGGTACCCAAAAAAAGTTACATTTAAGAATATGCTGCAAAATTTAAAGGTTTAAAAAGTGTTGGAAAAGAAACAATAACTCACGGACTTTTTGGAGGACACAAAATCACCGAATTTCATGATAAATATTTAATTAACTTTTGTAGTTATGACGGAAAATATAGTTTCAAAATGGAAGTTAATAATCAGAAAAACATTTGCAAACTCAGGGAAAATTTTTGGATTCTGAAAAGAAGAAAAGCCTTTAAAGAAGTCATCAAGATTTGCATTATATGCAAGAGATCCAATGTGAATCCTTTATCGGTATCAGAAAGACTCTTACCTCAAGATAGGGTGAGAGATCCTTCTGTTTGTGAAATTATAGGATTAGATCTAGCAGGACCTCTCATTCTTAAGAATGGGGAGAAGAATTTGATTTTGACCTTGCGGTCTACAGAGCAGTTCATCTTGAATTGTTAACCTCCGTTTCGACTGAAAGCTTCTTGCTTGGTTTAAGGAGGTTTATAGCACGTCGAGGCCGACCATCCGTCATTTACTCGGATAACGGCCCTAATTTTGAAGATGCTCACCGACTTTATCAGAAAGGAAATTTTAAAAAATTGAAGAACTTAGAAAAACTCAATCCAATTCCATGGAAATTCATCCCTTCCCTGGCTCCTTGGTGGGGAGGTTTCTAGGACCTGGAAAATAAATTGGAATTTAGGTAAAATTCTAAAACTCTACCCTGGAAAAGACGAGAGGGTTAGAGTAGCCCAAGTAAAAACTAAACTTGGCTCTTTACAGCGTCCAGTGCGAAAATTTTATCTCCTAGCGGTCATGGAGAAAAATAAATCATCTGTATACAATACTAACTCTCCTTTATTTTCAGATGCTAATGAAGGAAGTCATTTACCTATTAATATAGATCCTGAACTGAGTAAACATTAGGCAGTGGCAACCCCTTCGATGCAACCCTGTTCCAGTGTTTCTAATGGTGGAGCTAGACTGGAGCCCAGAGCAGAGACAAGTGGACACCATCAGGCAGAAACCTCTTCGATGCAGCCGGAGTGGAACCGAGAGTTGAGACCCTTGAGTTTTCAGATGACTTAACTTCTGACTTTCAATTTCAACAGCCGGGACCTCGACAATCCCGTTTTGGTAGACTCTTGAAACTCCGAAAAAGACTAAATGACTCTTGTTGAGTTTTTTTTTTTTCAAAATCAAAAAAAAACTCAAGGTGGGGAGTGTCGTGAACGAAACCAATGTTTTGTAGTTCAACTTCAGTGGCGCTGTGAGCGCATTCCTTTTGTTTTGTTTTTTTTTGCTTCTGTATTATGATCTGATCTGTAGTAGTATTAGTAAGAGTGGAGCCCACTCAAACGGACATGTATCAGTTATCTATTTTCCATTGCATTAAATCTTTTTTTATATATCACAAAGGACTCTCATAGTAATTATATACTCTTACTCATAAGAATAACAGAATCAAATTTTAGGTCATGCTCATAACGGGAAATGGAAGAATAAGGTAAGTGATACCTTTTTCTTTCTTAGAGTTTATGAAATCGTACTTGAATTTGAATTCCTTTTTTTTCACACGTGTAGTTCACAAATTAAAGTAACGTTAATGTGATTTCTGTTGTTGGCAATTAGATTACAAATAACATATGCTCTACATACCACTGTTCCAGAGCATAAAACATACACCGTTTTGTCACCTTTACTAATCATGTCATATTTTTCGGTCCATCAAGTTTGAAATTCTCTATTGCACTTACCATTATGCACTTTATTCTCTTTTTTGCTGAACTAGCCATATTAGATGACAGTTAAAAATCGTAATTATAACATAAATAAAATTATAAAAAAACAGTTGTGTCAACAAAATTGACTGTGCTATACGTAGAGAAACTTTGCATTGTTAGCAATTGTAATCCACGACGTAACAAAAGTAAGACAAAAAGAAGCAAGCAAGTGTGCTCTACACTGCCCAGCGACCAATCGTAATACTTTATAGTGAACTGTTATTTTGCTCAAAAATACAAGCCGTTTTGATTGATGGCGTGCTCCAAAATATTGAGCGTGCCATCAATGGCACGCGCAAGGAAGTCTTAAGAACTCTTGAGGCCCTGGGCCCCTACCCAAAAGTAGGCCCCACCTATGACCCTTAGAGGTGAACAGTACACAGCACACGTTGTCAAATACTCGCACAAACAGCCAAAAACAAACAATTGTGCATGACTTACAATCACACAAACTGGCTTGACCGACTTCCGCCTCGAAAACGAGTCGAGGCCCCCCTTATGGCTGAGGCCCAGGCCTTAAGACTTCCCTGATTTTCATGAAATCCATTTTGTTGCGTATCTCTACCCTAAGAGAGGAATCTGCTTACCAAATTTCAAGAGTGTGCGTCTAATAGTTTAAAAATCGGAATAATTATTTTTATCTCCCCTTACCCCCCCCCCCGCAACATCCCTTGTGGGTCAATTTCCCAAAACCCATTTTGTAACGGATATTTACTCCAGAAAAGAAACATGCCTACCAGTTTTCAAGCAGGTAGATATAATAGTTTAAAAACAGAAATATTGATCTATTACGCCCCTTAATCCACCGCAACGCCACTTGGGGGGCTATTTTCACAAAACTCATCTTGTAGCTGATCTCTACTCTATGAAAGGAATCTAATTATGAAATTTTAAGTCTGTGCATCTATAATTTAAAAATGGAAATTCTATAACACCTCCGCAACGCCACTTGGATGTCAATTTTCAGAAAACTCATTTTGTAGCGGATCTCTACTCTGTGGAAGGAATCTACTTATCCAATTTCAAGATTGAGCGTCGAGTTGTTTAAAAAGGGAAACAATTATTTATAACACCCCTTAACCCCCGTAACGCCCCTTGCGATTTGAATTTCGCAAAAAATCCGTTCTTAGCTGATCTCTACTCCATAAAAGGAACATGTCTACCAAATTTCAAATCTGTAGGTTGAATAGTTCCGGAGATATCGTGATTAGTCAGTCAGTCAGTCAGTGAGTCGCTTTTCTCCTTTATATATATAGATTTAAAAATCCGTAATATATGCACAATTTTGTAACGGATATTTACTCCATGAAAGAAACATGCCTACCAATTTTCAAGCTGGTAGGTCAAGTAGTTAAAAAATGAAAATATTTATCTATCACGCCCCCTTAATCCCCCGCAACGCTACTTGGGGGACTATTTTCCCAAAACCCATCTTGTAGCTGATATCTACTTTATCAAATGTTAATGAATGTTAAGGAATGTTTTTATCAAATATAAAGTCATTGAGTCTCATAGCTTAAAAATGGAAATAATTATCTATAACGGCCCCTAAGCCCCCGCAACGCCACTTGGGGGTCAATTTTCACCGAACTCAATTTGTAAGGGATATATAAAAGGAATCTGTTTACCTAATTTCAAGATTGTACGTCGAGTAGTTTAAAAAGGGAAACAATTATTTATAAGGCCTCTTAACCCCCCATAACGCCCCTTGCGATTCAAATTTCGCAAAAAATCCATTCCTAGCTTATCTCTACTCCGTGAAAGGAACAAGCCTATCAAATTTCAAGACTGTAGGTTGAACAATTCCGGAGATATCGTGATTAGTCAGTCAGTGAGTGAGTCGCTTTTCTCCTTTATAGATTATAGCCACATATTGTTTCAATTTCGAGCATAGTTATTGTTATTGGAATTCTTTTACGTGTAGTAAATAATCATTGGATATTATTTGAAGCACTTTAATCTTCCTTATCTTAAATGGATTTCTCTTTGTTTTTATAAGAGCATTAACATTGAATAGCATTGTTGATCAAAAATGTTTGTTAAAGATTACGGTGCACTCGAGTTAAAAAAGCGCACACTTAACCATTTTAATTGGCATGTAAATATAACCTAAGAAACAAGTGATAAGGATGGAAGTTTATACATAGAATACTAAATGTTTTTTAAAAAAACTACTAGGAAACGCAATAATTTTTGTCACTTTATTTTACACATGATCATTTTTTCTGGCTGCTAAATTTTTTGAATCTGAAGTGAAAATTTTGAAAAATTTTCACTTCAGTTTCCAAATTTCAATTTTTGTCTTATCCGTTTAAATGCTGGAAATAAATTATTCAGAAATCAAATTGCCACAAGTTAACCACTAATTTTTTTTTTGAAAAAAAAAATATCTTTTTCTAAATACTCTACTCCATTCCCTCTAAAAAGTATCATGAAACACAAATGATATTTTTATTACTTTTGTTGGGTTTAATTTCTGCCATAATGAATCCCATGTAATGGCTCCCAACTTGCACATGCAAAGAATTAAAAGTTCCAAAAAGTACGTAAAAAAAGAGGCATAAGTTTTCCCCGTGGTACGCGTGACTTACGCTGGGAACAATGATTTAGATATTTCGTGTTTATATAAATTTAATAGAGAGAGAGCCTGGATCTATTTTGCATACACAAATTATAATTTTCCTTTCCATTTTTTAACTCGCGGAACCCTTAGGTTTGTTTCGTGGGACCCCAAGGTTCCACGGAATACAGTTTGAATACCACTAGTTTAACGCATTTCACAGTTAATTCTCTGTCAAGTCTATTTCTTAAAGAAGATTTAGATAAAATAAAGTGAAATGTATTTTCCAAACTGTTAAATTGATTAAATCTCTCTTCAAAAGCTTGTTTTATTTCCGACCTAACCATTAAATATTTTTTCATTGCATTTTCTTAAATGTCAACGGAGTTTTAAAAAATTATTGTGTTTCGAAAATGTTTTTGTAATTGAGAAAAATATTTCATGATTTTCATTTCCGATTCCTTAGTAAAGTCGTCAAGTTTCGTTATAAATATTTTAATTTATTCAAACATCGTGAAAACAATTAGTCCATGCACTTGAAGTTTTTTATTCAGTTCATTAAAATTCTCAGTGATGTCTCACAAAAAAATTAAATCATTTAATTAATGTATATTGGATAATTCATCGATACTATTGTCTTTTTCAATTAAAAATATCTTAATTTCTTCTAATATCGTTACAAAGTGATGAAGGACTTGACCAAAACCAAGCCATCCCAAGTTGTATTTCAAAATCCCTGAATATTGGTTTTTAATTTTCTCTAAGAATTGTACAAATTGCCGTTTAAAAAGAGATCTTTTAAGGTAACAGAACACCTTCGAAGAAAATTTTTTGAATTAACCTGAATTTTGCATGTTAATGCATATTTTATGACCTTATGGGTCTTTAAAATGAGAAAAACACCCAAGTAAAGTCTTATTAGTGCACATTTTTTCTGTGAAAGGGGTATTTTATGAAAAAATAAGCAAAAATAAGACTTTACGCAAAACATGATAACTGAAAATAAAATAAATATATTGACATTTTGTAAATTGAATAATATAGCATACAACCTTATCTAGGGAATAGACACTTATTTTGGTAATATAACAATTACGTGAGAAGCTATTGTGTTTCGAGCTTCTTAACGTTGAAATTTTCATTAAAAGCTATTGTAATTTTCACTTTATTGCTGTATAAAAATATTTCTACTCAACATAAAATCTTAAGAGAGGTCTATTCCCTGTATTAGTATTTAAAAAACATATATATAAAATTTTTATTTCATCCAAGCATAACTTATTGAGATATTGTGTTTTGCGGTAAGAAAAATGTAAAAAAACTCATTTTGAGAAAACGGCAAAAATAACATTAAACTAATCTGATTACAAGAAAAACACTTACTTTCTTATTAAAATGCACCAGATTTATAATTCTCTCCATCTTTAATTTCTAAAACAATATTTTTTTTCTTTTTAAGGGCTCTTAAATTTTCCTATGTTTCTTTGTTTTGGGGTCTGCGTTATGAATCGATTCACGGATTCTGCATTTATCTAAATGTTTATATCCCCGTAAGGTAAACACCCCAGGATTTTCAATATTCACCTTATTAAAACTTTGAGGCAACCATTTAATCCTTCATTGAAATGTATAACAGCATCATACGACCCAAATTTAATTGTTTTGAGCGAAACAAATACTTCTTTCGGAACTTTTTGCCTGGCTATTCCGTTAAAACACTCATTTGCATTTTGCGTGCGTCCATGTAAGCACTTACTTAATATCTGTTTGTTGCATAGTTCTAAATATACTGGTTTAATTTTATTTAAAACATCATTTGATAAACCAGCATATTTTGTGGTACATTTTGTTCCATTTGCCACCCCCGCTGAAAATAACACCAGCTGTCTTTCCCTATTGGGCACTGACCATGCATCGGTTTCTTATCACTTGATGCACAGTGATATAACGCAGCAATTACATTTTGCTGCATGGCATTTAAGTTACCGACATTACTGCGTACAGCAATTCCGTAGTAATTTTGAAGTCGGTCGATAAAATTATCAGTTAATTTGCCTTTACCAGACAGTCCTTTAGTTTTTGTTTTTAGCTTTCTTAGACGTGAGCCCACTCTCTTTTGTACATGGCCAATGCACTCAAACTTTGTCACACTGTTCATTCCATAAGTGTCTTTCACACTCATGAAAGCTTTTGAATCACCATCCCCGTAATATTGCGTGTATTGAAGTCTGCAGTTTTTTTCTGAACGAAGAAATATTCGTGAAGCCCCCACAATTTCCATTTTTGACGAAGATCCCGTGAAGTTACACTGACATATGTGGTCGGCTTTTGACGACTCATATTCAGAGTTTCTTGGCATAGTCTGAAGTCTCTAACATGTAGGACAGTAGGACGACATAACTTCTACGTCTAACACCTTACCAGTATCAACTGGTATTGCAGCAACACAACCATTCATAGACGTATAGCCTCTACGCTGCCATGTTCCATCCACAGATATGCCACATTTTACAAAATCAGATGAAAAAATTTCTTTTATATCCACAATTTCAGTAGCAGCTTTTTTCATGGATTCCTCAGCTACTTCCTGAACCACTTTTAAAAGCTTTGCTTCCTGATTTTTGAAAGCAGTTTTTGTCAGTCGAGGCAAATTTAATGTTGAGCATAATTTAAATGCACCAGCAAAACCCTTGCCTATAGCCGCATACCATATACTAACCTGGTATTTATGACTGGTACATTTACAACTTTTTTTGATGAAGCAAATGCAAAGAAAAAGTCACAGCATTTACATTTTAGTGTAAAATGAGAGCATAATCCATACATGGAATCCTCAAAAAGCTCTACTTTTTCAGCAAAACATTTTGGGCAGCAAAGTTGAGAAAATGCATCCACAAAAGTTCAAGATCAATGATTCTGTTACCAAACAGAGAACCAGGCATTTCTTCTGCTGTTGACATACTCTCATTTCCCAATTTTGAAGAACTAGCAGTGCATTCAGGAACAGGTGTTGAATTGCTGTTATTTTCGGAAATTTTTGTGTATTTATTTCCAAAAAATTGTCTCTTACGCTTTCTGGCAATACTTTTAACCATTTTCAAGCAAAAATAAAACAGAATAGAATTATTTTTTAACTTTCTACGCTGTCGATTCTTTCAATATGAAAATCAAACATATATATGTAAACAAACTCACTAAACAACAAATTTGATGCCAGATTTCCTACATAAAAAAGGAAAATGTATTTCTAAATACATTTATATTTATTCTCAAATATTCTATTTTAATTTCTGACAAAATATTTGTATATTAATTTTCATATTTCATGTCATATACCATGAAAGAGAAACGTAAACAAACAATTTGGGCCACTTCCGGTTAGCAGAAAGGCATTTCCGGTCAGAGAAATTCATGATCAAGTAATATTAAAAAGCTGTAACTTGGCTTCTAATTAAGCTAGAAACAAAATTTTTACAGATTTAGAAAGATAAAAGATTGAATTTACATATTTGATCAAAAACGAAAAATCGATATTTTGACCGAAAATTGAGTTTTAAAGGTCACCTTAACATAACCATATAAAAGAGCATTTCATTTGAAGAAAGTGCTTTAAATATGTGTGTGCTTTGGTTTGCAGATTTTTTTTTTGAACAAACAAAATATGATTAAAATTATACACTTTATTTGATAATTTGTAAACACCTTTGCTTTTTTTCAAATACTACATATTTTCATATACATTTGTTATTATTTGCGTGACTTTGGAACTGATATAATAAAACTGAAGATTATTGACAGCATTTAACTTGATTTTGTGTCAATGCAGTGCTTAAAAAAATACAAATAGAATATAAATAATCCACGCAAATTAGAAAATCTAAATAAACCCACGTCAAGAAAAAAGTGTTTGCCTAGCAATCATGGTTCAGTTAAAAACCTAGCGTGGGTCAGTGGCTGACCCACAGGTCATAGGTTCGCCATCACTGTTCTATATGTTGTTATTAAACGGAGGAGAGGGGGGGGGATGAAAATTATCATTGAAAATGGGTCGCAAGCTTTGAAAGTTTGAGAAGCGCTGGTTTAAGTGGTTTCATCTTTTATTTTTCGATATTGGAAAATTTGAGAGCTTCACTACAGAAAGTGTACTGTAACAGGAAAGATTGATTGTAAGAGGGAGAGAGATTACTCTTACGGTAATGATAGTAAAATAAGATTGATTCTAACGAATAAAATAGTTGTACCTAGAAAAATTTATAAAAATCTAGGATGATTATTTCTCACGCACACAAACCATGAAAGTTCTAACAAAATGCTTCCCGGTCTACATAAGAACGATGCATGGAAGAAACAATGGAGTCTAACATTTAGCACTGACTGTGAGCTTCTTTGCCTTGCGAGAAATTGTGGTAACGGATTCGAATAGATGTGTTCGATATTTGAAAGATTTTTAAATTTGTGTGCTATTGTTAATTTGAACGTGTGTGTTATTTACTATCTCTTAGAAGAAAAACTAGTATAATTACTAGAAAGCTCCAGAATACACCATCGAGCCAAAACTGGGGGATACGGAAGCATCGTGACTAAAAGATAATGTTATTTAACTACTGATGGAGAAGGTAAACTATCATTTTTGCACTTACTTTTGAAAGTAAAGGGAAAGGTGGCTGGTCTAAGCGAATTTGAAAGAGAAAAAATATTAATGTCCCGAAGACTAGGAACCAGTATCTCCCGAACAGCATGACAGGTGGATTGTCCATGTTCTTCAGTTTTTAGTACTTTTGCAAAGGGGAAAATTAACGGTGAAACTAGAAGTAGACACTGGCTAGCTGTTGGATGTCCCCTCGTCATTAAAAAAAAAGGACGTCGAAATTTGTCCCGCTTGAAAAGCAATATCGGTGCTAGACAGTGTGACTCAGCTAACAACCTAATACAATGCAAATCCAAGTGCAAGTGTTTCGGAACATAC
>BMAO01023028.1:0-19224 GCA_019973975.1 Trichonephila clavata | reverse complement strand
AAGATCTTAAAGGGAAATGTCGCTTTATGCAATTGTAAGATCTTAAAAAACTTTAGAATGAATGATTCCACTCTTAATACTTCCTTAATCATGTACGTTTCCATCCAATTAATAAAGGTTTTTTTTATCCTTCTCTGATAGTATTCAAAAACTTACATATCGATAGTGTACTAATTAGCTCTTGTTTACGTGTAACAGTATTAACTTCCTTATCATTAGATTATAGGAGATAGAATGGAAGGAATTTTTAGTCTTATACTTTTGGATTTAAAGTTATTGTGATATGTCATTTATTCTATCAATGGAACTATGTAATTTCAACACCATTTGCCATTTAATCAATCAAAGGATGCCAAAGTTATCTTTTATTGCTTATATTTGTTTATTTTTAGAGAAGTGATAGAATTGTTCTAGTTATTGATAGCTAGCATAAGTATTCCATTTTCATAAGATAGCTTTCGCATTGCTTCTAAATGCTGCTTTAACAATCACTATCCCGTTGTTATAATAAAATAATTGGCTTTAAGTTCTTGATATTTTTTAAGCACAGTTTTTAGTATATTGATAATTGATACAGAATTTTAATGTTTAACATCTCAGAGTTCTTTTTACTTTCAAAAAGCTGCTTCACAACAAGTTTTCCTCAAATCGTTTGCAGAATTTTACTGAATTTCCAATCGAAGAATATATTATCACCTTAATCATTCATTCGAGTACATCTTAGTTTTAAATTTGCATCATCTGCATAGTTTTCGAAAATTTTACTGAAACTCGCCTCTTTTCTCCTTTCGATTTGCGAAATTCATAACTGTATGGCGGGAAATCCTCCCCATCCATGAATTCTTGTTCCCAAAAGGCTCAAATAGGCTTATGTGGTTCAATAGGACCATCGCTGCTTGAAGAGCCTTTTCCATTTCGAATTTTAAATCGAGCTTATTGGGGTGGATCACCCGAGTTTAGTGATATGAATGAAAAATGGAGACCCAGATGGTCTCCATCTTTGAAGTTTTAGGCTAATTTGGAACTCGATTCGGACACCTCGATGAGATATTCAAATGAAAGAATTAGAATCGTCCCAAGAGACTGTACTATAGTAATTACAAATTGGAGTGCGCATTTTCGTATTTAGTGGAAAGTATATATCTCTTTAAGTCTGTAATCTAGAGTAGAAATTATTGCGAAGTTCTCATGAAATTTTGTGGAGAAGAAATATGAATTTTAAATATAGCCTGAAGTGAACTATGTGAAATTTTTTTATTTAAATTTATAATTTCTTGGTCAAATTATGAAGTTTTCTTTAACAGACATGCTTTTAAACCAAGTTAGAGCCAATATGTTCAAAGAAGAAAGACTCTCAATTCTCATGTTTATGATAAATATATTATCAATTAATAATACATATGTTAATTTGTGAATGAATATAGATAAAAGAGAGAGTAACCAAATATACAAAAACAGGAAATATTAATACCATAATTGGCTTCTTTCTCACTGAATAGTCTATATTTGTCTGAGATAAAAAATAAATAAAAAATAAACGCTTTTAAAATTCAAATTCGATTAATTTTTATCAACTCATTACTTTATACCCGACTAATTCGCATTGCATAATATTTATAATGAAACCCTAATAATAAAGTCTCAAGAGCACGAAGAGATATTTAATTTCAAGATATTAAACGGAAAAATCTTTAATCTTAGTGAAAAATTTCACACTTGTATATTTTATCATGCTGTAGATTTATTTTTTATTTTTATGTAAATATTTAGAGGACAGGTGTATGTGCCCTTATTTCACCTAATTCGATTTATTTTACCATGTTTTGTTTAAAATATTAATTAAAAATGAATATTATATAATTATTAAAAGGCTAACTACACTAGCTATTAATTTTTAAAGCTTTTATTTTATTGAATAAATATAATGAAATATTTAACGGCTGTCGCAAGTAATTTTTTTTTTGTCACGAATAACACGTATTGTTAATATTAAATTTTGCTAATTAAATAAATGCTACGTTTTTCTTTAATATAGAAAAAAAAAATATTTTGGTATTTATGTAAAAAAAAATGATGGAGCAATGCATCATCTACATTCCCTCAATAAATTAAAACATAAAGAGGAACATATATATATATATATATATATACACTGGTGTCCAAAAGTTAAGCATAATTGATAATTATGTGAATAAAGAAGGAACTGTAAATCAGAATGGAAGGAAACGTGATATGCGAGTGTAAAATGGTTATTAAATAAGGAAGCAAATCAAAAGAATGATAATAATTAATTTTATTAACCAAAGGTAGCAGTTTGAAAGAAAACTTAGCATAGCAAGGATTCACACTTTAAAGAAAAAAATGAAAGAAAACATTAAATAAAATACTGATTCTGCAGTTTAATAAGGCGTGTGGTCACCTCTGACAGCCAGGCACGCAGCACAGCGATTTACCATACTTGCTATGAGATGATGAATGAGTTGTGGGCTCAAACGGTTCCAAGCTTCTTGGAGAGCTCTCTTCAGTTCTGTAACGGAGCTTGGTGGGTGCGAAAGGGCTACAATTTGTGTCCCGAGCATATCCCATACATGCTTGATAGGATTTAAATCAGGGGAGTTCGCAGGCCACGACATGCGCTGGATGTTTTCCGTTTCAAGGAAGTCATCAATCAGCACCGCTCGGTAACATGGCGCATTATCATCCATGGATATGAAGTCAGGACCGACAGCACTTCGAAACAAGCGAACACAAGGCTCAAGAACTTTGTCTCTGTATCTTTGAGCAGTCACGACCCCGTGTGAAAGAAATAGAGGTCTGTGCGGCCGTCCATCATGATGCCTGCCCATACCATTACTCCCCTTGATGGAAAATGTCTTTCCTTTATGTTTCTTGGTTCAAAACGTGTTCCACGTTCTCTCCATATCGTTACCCGCCGAGAATCACTACTCAGACTAAACCGGGACTCGTCACTGAACATCACATTGGCCCACACTCCAACGTTAATGTTTCAAACTCCAGTTCAAACGAGCGCGTTTATGCGCAGACGTGAGGGGAATGCAAACTGCTGGTCTTTTGGTATACAGGCCAGCATGATTGAGTCTCCTGTAAACAGTTTGTCTCGAAATTCGTATTCCTGTGGCGACAGGTTGCACCAAACCCAGTTCTCTGGCCGTACTGCCCCTCTGACGTCGCGCACTTATTACCAGATATTGGTCTTGGCGAGGGATTGCGACTCTTGGTCGACCTGATACTGGCTGTCGGGTAACATCTCCCGTTCTTTGAAACCTCTGCCACAGTATTGAGATCACAGACTGGTCCACATTCAGAATTCGAGACACTTCGGTTTGTGATCGTGAGGATTCCAGCATTCCAACGATTCTTCCTTTCGTAAACATGTCCAATTGGCGTCTTTGTGCCATCATTCACCTTGTTCAATGGTTAACAACGTTCCTTCTTACAGCAGTTGCACGAAACTTGTCTGAACTGCCTATGCTGCGTTCCGACATGCGCCGGTGTTTCACGCAGGACGTAGTCGACTGAAAGGTTTTGCATAAACCCAATGTTTCTTCTTCCCTCAATTAATATCCGCAAGAAATTTGGAATGATTTTACGAATATTTACTGCATGTTTTTCGCATTTTACGATTTATGCTTAACTTTTGGACACCAGTGTATATATATATATATTTATATATTTGAATAGTAAAATTATGAAAAATTATTAAAGTCCCACATGTCTGGTACATTGACTAGCCAACGCTATATCTTTGAGGGCTTAAAGTATCTTCTGCTTTACCTTCACGGCCTACTTTCTCTCCTGATCTATCACCAATCTAATTCTTCTGGTCAATATTTGGAGAATAATTGGCCCAGCATACATCACCTGCTGGTTCGCCTTTTGCAATATGTGATAATAACATGTGCTGCTATACCCCAACATGAAATCCAAAGCTTATTAATTCGTCACTGAAGCTTGTATCAGCAGTTATTCCCTGCCATGATGACCAGTGACATCTAAAAATTTCTTGAGGCCTTGTGCTCCTATTCAAAATTAGGCCCCACCTGTGGCACTTTTAAGTAGACAGTGTATAATATATGTTGTCAAAGACTTAAGCAAACAGTAAGCTGTAACAAATCAATGTACTTGACTCACAATTTCACAAACCTAGGTAGAAACCGATTCGACTAATGCCACCTTTCGACTAAGTGATAGTGAGTGGTGGTAGACCTAGCCTAGACACGGACGACAAACATGATATAATAATGCAGTCTTGCTGTTATTGAGATCTCGCATACAGTTCGAAATTGCCAATTTCGGGGAGAATATGTCCGGGTATGACATTTGATGATTAAAGTTATTCAGCTTAGGATCTTATTGAGATCGATACGAAAACAAGACAAGCCGAGGCCGAGGCTCTGCGTCCGGAGCTAGTTGCCCCATGCCATAAAACATCTTTGGTAGTTGCTCCCTGCCATAAAACATCTCTGGTAGTTACTCCATGCCATAAAACATCTATGGTAGTTGCCCCATGCCATAAAACAGCTTTGGTAGTTGCCCCATGCCATAAAACATCTCTGGTAGTTACCCCATGCCATAAAACATCTCTGGTAATTGCCCATGCATTACTGAATTATTTCATTGTCTTCCTCACGTCACAGAAAACCGTATTTTTAATCGATTAACCTAGTGATCTTCAAACTTTACCGAATCATGGAACCCTTAGACCTATTAGGTGTTTAGGGGGAAACCTATCGTACACAGGAAATATTTTAAGAAAATATTTAAAATATATATCAACATATTATATACATTTTAAATATAAAAGAAAATGACAATACTATTCGTACTAAAGAGTTTTAGATTAAAAATTACGTAATTTAGTTGTTAATAATATTATTTCCTGCTCCAGGTTCCATCTTTCCTTGCATATATTCTGAAAGTGATATTTTTTATATTTATATATGTTTTATTATTTTTTTTTTTTTGCACAAAATGGCAAAGTTTAGCTTTGTTGAAGTTCTCTGCAGTCGTATTTCATATTCTGTATTTAATTTGATTTTATATTTTGTTTTTGTTGCCCCATGCGTTAATAACTAAAGACATTTAAATGCTACTGCTGGGTGGCGTAGTTAGTCAGGCCCTGGCTTTCTGTGCCCAAGTTAGCCGGTTCGACCTTAGCCCAAGTCGGTCAATTTTCATGATGCAAAAAATTGACTGAGTCAATGTCGTATGATTATGCGGCTTGTTAAAGAATCCTAGAGTTCCTGTTAAGTTTGGTGTTCTCGGCAAAATTAAATCCCTAGTAAATTTAGCATCGTCAGAGCTCAAGTTCCTTCCTCTGGGGAGGAAACTGGGTGTCAAAATGACGTTGTGGCAATTGGTATCCACGTATATGGTGCTACACTAAAAATGATACCAGTTTCCGAGTAATGTATTATGTTTGTAATTGTAATTACTAATTCTCAGCCCCATTTGAAAGAAAATGAAAAAGAACATTAAAATTTTTTGACTATGTGAAGAAAGCCTTCCGATTCATTATAGAATTGGAAAATTTTTTTTTTATTTACATCCCATCCTTGGCTTTCTCTCCTTTCTTTATGACGGACTGACGTGGTCGATCGCATCCACCTCAGCGCACCACTTCACGTGAGGACAGGCAAATTGTGCGCATGGCAGTGACGGATCGCTCAGTCGCATCACGAATCATAGCACAGCACATTGAGTCTGTAACGCAACATTCAGTGTCTGAGCATACCATTCGACGCCGTTTACAGCAGAGTGGTCTGTCCGCAAGACGTCCATTGCTTGGTCTACCCTTGACGCACAACCACAGACGTCTCCGCCACCATTGGTGCGCTGAAAGAAGGATGTGGGTGGCAGAAGAGAATGAAGTTGTCTTTACTGACGAGTCACGCATCTGTCTGCATCACCACGATGGTCGGATTCGAGTCTGAAGACACCGTGGAGAGAGGATGCTGAACAGCTGCGTTATTCACCGCCACACTGGTCCTGCACCGAGTATTATGGTATGGGGCGGTATTGGATATCACTCTCGCACTTCTCTAGTACGCATTGTCGGTACTTTAAACAGCCAGCTCTACATCTCCGAGGTGTTGGAGCCAATTGTCCTTCCTTACCTTCAGGGCTTGGCCTCAGCCATATTTCAACAGGATAATGCACGACTACACGTGGCACGCATTGTCCAAAGGTTCTTCGTCAATCACCAGATTGAATTGCTTCCCTGGCCGGCTTGCTCTCCGGATCTTTGGCTGATAGAAAACATGTGGTCCATGGTGGCTCAACGATTGACCCAGATTACACACAAAGCTGCCACACCAGATCAACTTTGGCAACGTGTGGAAGCTACTTGGTCTGCTGTACCCCAAGAACACATCCAAAGTCTCTTTGAATTAATGCCGAGGCATGTGGCAGCGGTGATCTCCACCAATGGCGGCTACTCTGGCTACTGATTCTGGCAGAAACCACACTTCACAGAAGACTATAAATTTAATTATTTGATACTTGGTCAACATGTTATCTACAAAATAAATTTTGTTGTGCTATCTCTTGTCTTTCTTGGTGTTGCATTTACGGTGGCGAGCAGTGTATAAAAAAAATAATTTTCCAGCATGCGCTAGCAAATTTATTGCGTTTGAACAAATGCAAGATGGGCTTTCCTTTTAGGCGGTAGATCGAGGCATTTGGTGACGTTTTTCGATTCGACGTAAGAATATGTTAATACCTGTATTCTTTATGTATTGTATTATCCATGTATGATCTCAATCATTACTACATATATTTATCATTGTATTTATGCATTGGTTGGTTCTTTGGGTACTTGCGTATTATCGCAACAATCGTTAACTATTAATAACTCGCCAAGTTGGCAACCCCGATTTCCTACGTGTCACACGCGCTGAATTGGCAACCAAGTGCTACATTTCACATAATGTCGCCAATAGTTTGCGATAATACGTAAGTACCGTTCTTTGCATCAAAATTACGACTATTTTTGAAAAAAATATTTTTTTCAAAAGTATTGTTTAATAAATTAAAAGCAAAAAAAAACCTTTTTAAAAACAAGCTTTTATTTAAACTCGCTAAAAAGAATAAAATAAATTTTTCTTTAAAACTTTTTTTACTATTAACTTATAACGTCATTACACAATTTATATGATATAAAAGCTCGTCGCGAGATTAAAGTACTCTTATTTACTTAGTTTGAAATTTTTAAAAATTAAAATCAATCAGATCAAGTTTTGTAATCTACTTGTTTATCTGCAGAGGTAAATCTCGCGACAAGCTTTTATATCATATAAATTGTGTAATGACGTTCTAAGTTGATAGTAAAAAAAGTTTTAAAGAAAAATTTATTTTATTCTTTTTAGCGAGTTTAAATAAAAACTTGTTTTTAAAAAGGTTTTTTTACTTTTAATTTATTTTTAACTTTTTAATTATCCCTGGACAAGAGAGTTTCTCGGTCTATTCATCTCATTCAACGCACCATTATTGCTAGGTGTTTGCTGGTTATTTTCGAACAGTCTAGCTAAATGAATTCTCGCAAAAAGTGTACTAGTCGAAAAACACAATTTTTTCTTAAATCCGTAGTTTTTAAGCAATTCTTTCAATTTTCGTACAGATCTTGGGTAACATTGTCCTACACACGAAAAAAAAGTTTTATGAGATTTTCTTCATAAATGACGAAGTTGTTAAATGTTTAATTAAAACTTTGAATATTTTTTGAAAAATCGTAAAAAAAAGTTTTCGGCATTTATTATTTTAAATGACTGATTCTAAAAAAGCAAAGCATGAGCTGTTTTAGTACG
This sequence comes from Trichonephila clavata, assembly GCA_019973975.1. Taxonomy (NCBI): domain Eukaryota; kingdom Metazoa; phylum Arthropoda; class Arachnida; order Araneae; family Nephilidae; genus Trichonephila; species Trichonephila clavata. The sequence continues at coordinate 11,398 of BMAO01023028.1, read as the reverse complement.
GAATGTCGATTCATTTAAACAAAACAAAAAAAATTCAATCGCAATTATTTAGACATTATTTTTATAAAAACGCATCGATTTTGTCGTATTTAAAAACAAGATATCAATCATTGGCATGGCCAAGTAATTTTAGCTCGTTTTTCACATATTGTATTTTGCAATAATGCAACTAATGAACTTTTTACTAACAGAAAGTAGTGTTGTACTGTACTAAAAAAAAACAAATTTAAAAATGATTAAATTTAAATATGATTCGGCTCATCTTGGGCACAAATGCGACCAAATGCCGAAAACCCGAGGTCAATTGGTTGCTTATTGGCTGAGAAAAAGGTACGACAAAATATGGAACGAAGACGAAATTTGCGTCCTAATAGCTCTTTTGTTCCACTACGTGAAAAACGCGCTAAAAAATCGTAAGAAATAAAAATATTAATATTTTGTAAAAAACATTATACCGTATCGGGACGAAATAAATGATCTTTCCTATTCTGTGGTTATTTTTTGTCTGAGTTTCATAGATTACAGTTAGATAAATTTTTAAAGAATTTCTACAATGCTCCATCTCAGTTTAACTTGGCAGCGTTGAGAAAGGTATACAATGTACCAATCTAGTTGAAAAATAGCTCTACTTTTTTTGTTTTGAATTTAAATCCAAGAAAATAGATAGAAATTTGTAAAAAAATTTCATACGTTGTAGAAATTAGATTATTTTTACTTTGTAGAAATGTAATTATTTTTTAGACAAAGTTAATTAATACAATCAATAGCGCAACGTTATGAAATTCCAGTTTGGCTGAAAACCGATTTTCGACGCCAATTTTTGTCATTGTTGTAACAATAACATTATTACAACAATGCAGACATATCAAAGTTGGCGCCCAAAACTAGTTTAAAATTTTTAATTAATATCTTTTTAATTAATTGCAATATCGGAATATAAATGGTCAAAACATGTATGGTCATCCAAACTAAACGTGTATACAAAATTTCAGCTCAATGTGATGAAGATATCAGCTTCAAAATTGAGTTGCAAGATTCCACCCGAACAAATTACATACATACATACATACATACATACATACATACATACATACATACATACATACATACATACATACATACATACATACATACATACATACATACATACATACATACATACATACATACATTGTAAGTTAAATAAAAGCTTTTAAAAAAATTAATTTTTTTGGCGAGACACGGTTTACGTTATTTTTTCAGTGCTGTTGTTCACCATAGCTTAATTCAATATAAGACTTTTTTTTAAATCGGTTTTAGATATTTTGCTGATTCTGTTCATACTAATTTAATTTCTTTTTCCGTTGAAGGCTACCTAATACATGCTATTTATGGTTGATTTATTTGTTTCACATTGCCCACAACTCAAAAGAGCACAAGACTTACTACGCTATTATTTTTCTGTTATAATTTTTATTCTTATTTTCATACATTCATTCTCATTTAATCTTTTTAACGCTATAACTTTCTCTTCTAGATTAAATATTTAATTATTCTTTGCTGTGTGGGAGGCTAAATTGCTGTTCTTTTAAAATTATGCTGGAGCATTTATTAAAAAAATATTTTAAATTTTAGTGAAGCACTATTTTGTCTTGGGTGAACCCTCTTTTAAAAATATTATATTTTCTATAAAGTATTTATTAAGGAGTACCTGCTATTCTCGCGAATAACAGGTACTTCAGCGCGGTTCAGAATTAAAAACAGAAGGGACTCTCATCTGCAAACAACATAAGGTTGTAATAAAATATTAGCTTATTTATCATTGACATGAAAATTCAACTTTATTCTTACTTAAAAGAAATATTTGAAAATTAGTTTTATTGATAATAAAATATTGAGAGCTGTGTATCTTTATTAGAAATAATTTAAAAAATATCACATTATATATAAGCATTTAAACTTCTAGAATCATTTCCAAAAACAAAGTTATTCGAAAACCTACAGCACATAACATCGTTGATGCTACACTACTGGCATTTAAAAATATCTATGTTACCGGCAAAGTATGAAATCCGGCATTCTATACAATGCCTAAATCTAGCCGGCAATGTATGAAATGATTCTTATTTCACACATTGCCTAGGCATTCTATAGAATGCCTAATGAGAAACCGGCAAAGTATGAAATACATCTCAGATTCATTTCGAATATTGTTAATTGGGAAGACATAAAACTTTTAACGCGTGTCTCAGGCTCAGAATCTGTTAGCTATACATTGCTGTTTGTTCGGAAATGTCAAAATACTCACTTTTACTTAAACTTGTTCAACAAAAATTTGTTTTTTTTTCCTGTGCTACCTGAAAATGGAGGTGCAAGCTATAGTGTTGGAGAAGGAGCCATGGTCTATAGCAAGGGTCGGCAACACATGTCATACGTGACACATGTGGTACGTAGTACAATTCTCAGTGGCCCCTTGCATTACTCAACAAATTTGCAAATTTTTGAATCGTTTCAAAAAGTGCTCTAGAGTGTGGTTCGCTGAATCATACTGGTAGATTGGTTTGACACGTAACAGCTAAAATGTGGCCGACCCACGCTCCACAGACATGAAACAACTATTCAACGGCTAGTGCCCAAAATTCGAGTTGATGCTCTAAAAAAAGGTTTTTTCTTAACTGAAATTACTTTCTAAAAGTTAATAACATATAAAAAATGCTAAAATGACTACTAAGAAGGAACCCGGGGACTATTGGTTGCTGAAAAGCTATGTGATTTTTGCGGAATATAAAAGTAAACTCATTTAAACTGTTAAAGAAAGGTTTCAGTACCATAAAATAGTAGTCTCCAACCCTTGGTCTGTGGATCAAAGGGTATCAGGCCCCTCAAGGAGCATTAAATTATTTTCATTATATTTGCTGGGATGTATTTTTCTCGTGTTTGTGCGACTTTTCATGGAAATTACTTTATATTTTATGTGAAATCATTTTATAATTATTTTTTGGTGCAACTGAATTTTACTCTGAAGGTATGTTTAAATACAATTAAATTATAAAATCAAAAGAATATAAAATATGAATAATCAACGTCCCACTCTCTGCGGACCGCCATAAAATTATCAAACGCTGACCGGTCAGGAAGAGAAAACTGTTAGGAAGAGTTGCTATACAGTATTACGTCACGAAATCCCCCCCCCCCAATAGGGCTGCAGATTGATATTTTTACCATTTTCAAACCCCAGGGGCCGGTAACCCTTTTTAGTGTGGCACCATGTAGGCGGTATCAATTGCCACCGGTAAATTTGACACCCAGTTTGACGACGTGAACTAGTTCTAGGAATTTAATTTGCCAAGAGCAAAATTTAATTTTTGATTCTGGGGATGTGATAGAATTCTGAAAGAACTTTCAACCAAATACAAAATGTTACACGTTATAAGGTATAAAAAGGTATTTTAGTACAAAACTTTGATTTTTTTTTCCGAATACCAATATATTGGCACTTGTAATGAGTGAGAAATAGGATGGTTTCCATCAGCTTGGAACTTCTGAAGGAATTTTAATACAAGTATGTGCGAAATCACAATTTAACAATAATTTTTTTAATGGCAGTCTCATTATTTTGTCAGAATAACATTTGTACTTTTAGGAATGTAAGTCATTGATAAAAAATCCTTATCATGACCTTTTTTCATACTTTGCCTAAATAGCTTCAGGCATTCTATACAATGCCTAGGCATTCTATACTATGCCTAGGCAAAGAATGTAATAAATCTCATATTTCATACTTTGCCAAAAAACGTCCGGCATTGTATAGAATGCCTGGGCATTCTGTAGAATGCCGGCATTTCATACTTTGCCGGTAACATCTACACCAAGAGAGTGACATGCCACAGACTTGAAATTTAAACGACAAAAAGAAGGTGCTGGGATATGAAAATAATCAGCTTTTCAGCGCCTTCAGACAAAGCAGGCGCCGGTAGAGACCCCTATAATGTGTTTAAATGAGGAAATTGTTTAGCCCGTTTCTCATACACAAATTGGATTTGAACATTGTTGCCTGGAGAAAAGTTGTTGTGATGTCTCGTGTAAGACGCAGAAATACGTAACACACAGCACGTTTCTTACTTTGATAAAGGTCGCATTGCAGCGTATCGGGATTGTGGTTTATCTTATCGCAGTATTGCTGCTCGCGTCGGTTGAGATCCACTGATTATTAACAGAATATGGAATCGATAGGTTCAGGACGGTAATTCGAAATGCCAAAGTAAATTATTAATTTACTGAAAGGAAGAGAAACAAAACACATTCTGACAAAATAAAAAAAATAATAAAATGCACATTTACACCGATATAATACACTTATAAATGTATCAATACTGCACAATGTATTTCATAATTAATTTAACAGAGTACTAAGTTAAGAACAGATTTCTAATAATTACCATTGACCCTATACTAGGGCCTATAGGCATGTAAAAAATTATGTACAAATTTAATACTTATCTTGATAATTTGTAGGGTTTAAAATTAAACTCGTATTGTAGATTTACTTGAAAGTATATTATTAATGAATTCAATACGTTGCTATGCTATGAAGGGGGGCGTGATGAAAACTGTGCTTAAAAATTGGGTCGCAAGTACAAAAAATTTGAAAAACACTGCAGTTGTGTAGTGCGATAAATTATTCACAAATAAGCTTATCAATTAACACATTTTCTTTGAAATTTTTTAAACGGTTTGAAGCAGTAAAAAAGGAATATTTAACAATTTTATGCATTTCTTTATTTATTACTAACCACAAAGCAAAATTATGACAATATAAATTATTATAGCCACAATTTGTTTTAATTTCGAGCTTAGTTATTGTAATTAGAATTATTTTACGTATAGTAAATAATCATTGAATGTCCCTTAAAGATCTTTAACATTCCTTATTTTAAGAGGACTTCATTGGTTTTTATAAGCGACACAAGAATGTGAGGCAAATAAAAAATTTTCATTAAATAACAATGCTAACCGAACATGTTTGATTGTGGTGCACTCGAGTTGAGAAAACGCACACTTAATAATTTTGATCAACATGGAAAAATACTCTAAGAAAAAAGTGATGATGATTATAACTCTAAAAGTAAAAAAAAAAAAAACCCTCATGGCAAAAGTTTTTGTTACTTTATCTTACACGTGCGCATTAATTCTTAAGTGACTACAAAACAATTTGAAACTGAAGATATCATTCGCTTTTGCTGTTTTAACACAAAAGGAAGATTCTCCAATTTATGTCTTATCTGTATAAATTCTGGAACTAAATAAATAGTTCCGAAATCAAATTGCCACAAGTTCCCCACTATTTTTTTTTGTAAAAAATTTCTTTTTCTGAATCATTTTATCCCATTCCCTCCAAAAAATGTCATGAGAAACACAAATAATCTTTTTTGTCACTTTTGTTGGGGTAGATTTCTGCTATAGTGTATCCCAAGCTCGCATATGCGTAGGATTAAAAGTTGCAACAAATTATTTAAACTAGAGGTTGTCCTGAACAGTATATTTTTTAAAAGTTTTCCTCGTGATACGTGCGACTTGTGGAGGCAAGGATTTAGATATTTCGTGTTAGTGCAAATTTAATAGAGAACGGAATCTATTTTGCATTCACACAGTTTACTTTTCTATTTTTTAAATCGTGGAACCCTAGGTTTGATTCATAGAGCCAGTGGGTTCTGAGGAATACAATTTTAAGGCCCTCTGATTTAACCCTAATACTATATGTGATTTTGATGTTTCTTGTTCTTTTTTGGTGTTTGTATTTTGGATAGCCAGTAGTGTAAATAATGTTTTACATTTACAATGGTTACTTCAGCGTAAAATTATTGTAATAAAAGGATTTGTTTTTAATGTTCGTTGATAGTAATATTTGCAGTTTTTAATATTCAATTTTTTCATTTTAGAGCTATTTAAAATCATTGTAGGAAACAAATGCTAATGTCCTGAGTATGCTACTAGAGAAATAGCTTAATAGTAAAAAAAATTACGAATTTGAAATGTTCTTCTTGAAAAGAGTATCTTGTGGTGAGATAAGTGTTTTTTAAATTCCATTGTTCTTTTAATTCTCCCGTATTCATATATAGCTAACATGTTGCTTCATAGTGTCAAGTATATACCCTCCCTCATCCGCATTAAAACGGCATGCCGAAATTCTCAAGTGAGGTTACAAGGCTTTGACAATAAGACAACATTGTGAATGCTATTCTATCTACTGGAAATGCCCCAAAATTAGAAGGTGCGTTTTCACTAATGCTTAATGCAGTGCTTCTCAACTTTCAGTATTTGCGTCCCAATTTTCAATCATAGTTTTCATCGCTCCCCCCTATACACTAATAATGTATTGAATACAATAATAATACATTTTGACGATAAAGCTACAATGCGACCTTAATTAAAACCCATACAAAGTATCAAAATAAAAATTAAATTTTGTATATGTTATTTTTAAGTAAGTTAATTTTAAATCATAGGATATAAGTATCATGTTGCTTTTCCTTTCTACATGTATCAGTATGTTTACAGCAGTAAAAATGTCTATTTTATTTTTTATTATGTCAGAATGTATATATATTGTGTTGTGCTTCCTTTTTCAGAAAATTAAGATTTTTTTTACATAATCTTTTATTCTTGACTTTTTGATATTTTCGTGTCCCCCACTTAAGGTCTCTTAGGGGGTGCGCCCCATAGTTTGAGAATCACCGACGTAATGTGTTTATGGTGAGAGGTTAACCTCTTAATCGGTTTGCTCGTATACCGTACAGGCTACTGAAATTTAACCACAACTGGATTGCCCGTACGTTGTACGGGCACAAGGATATTTTCTTCATTCTCTCTTTGATTTGCACGCTTGTTTAGTTCTTATACTGAGATTGTTTTTGCTAGTATTTCTAAGAGATATAGTTTGTTCATGGTACTGAAATACTTCGCATCCGGGATTTTCTTTGTGGTGAAGGAGGAATTTTTCTTCGAAACCAGGAATTTAGATTCTTGAAAATATCGATAAGTAACAGTGGTCGGCAAGACAATGTGTAGTTTGTTGCTTGAAAAGAAATGAAAATAGGAAGATAATAAAAAAAACCTATATATTTCTGACCCTTTTGCAAAGTAAGTCTATATTACACCATACTTCAATTTGTGTGTTTATATATTTGTGTTTATTCAATTTGTGTGTTTATATGCACATACACACATACAAATAATCCCTCAACCATTTGAAAAAGAGTAACGCGAACATAATTTTTTTCATAAGTTTGGGAGAAATTCTTGTAAGATATATATGAAACATTCTTCATAGCATGCAGAGCGTACTTATAAAAGGGAAAATCTTACGGCTTTTGTGTTCCACAGTTATAAAATAAAAAATAGTGTAAAAACTTTAGAATTGACAATAAAAATAAAATTCTTCCATTTTTTTCCTTTAAATATTGTGCTTAGTTATATGCAATAAAAATGTGCCTTTTTTGTAGCACTTTTGGGGGGGGGCCTGACCGGTTAAGGGGTTAATTTAATTAAACTCCCAGTTAAACTTCGATATTCAATTTTACTAAAAGAAACTTCAATAAAATGTATATGTCATTATTTTAAGTATTTTTCTGTCGTACAATACGGATTTGGTGACGGATCTATACGCATCCTTCCACTAACCCTCTTGGGAAATCTTTGGGCTATGGATATCAACAACCCTTTTTGAAGAAAAAACCGTGATATGCAGATTAAGTCTATTATATATAGTATAGGTTTGCTTGCACGTTACTTAGATAGATAGAGAGACAGAGGGAGGGATAGATAGTTAGATATAGGAGAATTGATGTTCAATTGAAGTTGCCAAGAGATTGAAATATTAAGAAGTAGAAGATAGGAAGACTATCTACAGTTCAGGTATTAGTCATATTATAGCGCGTTTTGGTATTTAAATTATTAATGAGATTTAAGTGACAATTGATCACATAGCTACAGTGTAAATCATTTATTAAAGTAGAAGATTGATTCATAAAATGTGGATTAATTGATTAGAAGTATTCTCCGAACTCGCGACTCTCGTTTCAAACCCCTTGTTCTTTACTGGGAAACATCTTAACCTAATTGGTTATTTGAATTTTGTCTGTGTTAATCAGTGTGTTGAATAAATAATTAAAAAGTATCATGTCGAGTCGTCCTTTACTCCCTCCCACACCTTTAGCCGGGTCCGAGAATAGAAATAAGGGTTACAATTTTAGTAAGTTGAGATGGCCTAATTATATCGTGGTTCAAAATTATGAGGTCCTTTGCCTTAAGTCTTCCTATCACTTTTAAGTGCGACAGTGAGAAACAGACAGTCAATCAATTCAAGGATTGATCAATCCTCACTAAACAAAATATTTCAGTATCAGAAAATACAATATCTTCATTCGAATTCAATCAAAAATTGAAGCATCATGAAAATGCGTAATAATCTAAATAAACTTTGAGAGATCTCGGAAGTACACTTTCTACATAGAAACGAAAATATTCATTTCGATTATTTGCAACTCTATACTCCGATTATGATCCTGAATTCGAGTGACAGTATCACCTCTCCGTGCAAAACCCCTGAGGGCCGGCGACCCTTAATAAGCGAAGGGCTTAAGGGACTGCTCACTCCATTATCTCCGTCAACCCCTCATTATGGGGAATACGAGGGATTTAGGCCAGGGCAGGTGCATCCTCAGAATGGACGCGCCTTTGTCCTAAGCCCTTTTCTGAAATTGGAGTGAGAACCATCTGGTAGTATTTAAATCTGGTATTTGATTGAGATTTTCCTATTTAAAACTCATTTTGTTGAAGAGAATTTTTGATTGCAATTTAAAAGTTAAGCATGAAATTCTATTTCAGTTTAGTAATATGTTTGAATGGAATTCTTAAAGACATCGTCAAACAATAAATAAAAAAAGATTTTCTTCAGATTAACACCTGAGTTGCCTTTTGAGATATTAATATGCTAGTTTTGTGTAATGGTCTAATTAAAGAGTTTATTGAGTAAATGAATAGGATTAATAACCTGACTAATGCAAAAACGTCAATTTCGATGAAAATTGGGAAATTTTTTACTTTAAATTTTATATAGTTGAATTTTTTGATTTCTAAAATACCTTACTCTGGTTTGTAGTTGTATTTTTGGAAGTTATAGCAGTTTTTATATCAAGCGAGAGCAGCAAAAATGAACCGGAAGTTAGATATCGAAACCAGAGTATTTGCATTTTAATATTTTTTTACACTTTTTTGGTGTTTTATTAATTTATTCAAAAATATTAATTTAGGTAAGGTAATGAGGGAACGTTGTGATATTTTTTTTTTAAAAAAAGGTATTATTTTTTAGTAAAATTTGGGCAAATAAATTCGTACAGTTGTTATCATGTTTCAATTTTCTTATGTCCTTGCGTCTCGATATTTTTTTCATATTTAACTTCTTTTTTATATATATATTTGGTAGAAAACTATTTTTAAAAACAAAATATTAACTAATTCTGTCTAAAGCAAGATTTGAGATATCTAAGAAGCTCCGATTTAACGGAAATCGCTTCATTATTGGTGCTTGCAGTAATTTAGAATGTTAATGCAGCTTATCTCATAATACTGAGTCAGCTGGGAGAAAAAGTTGAAATTGTTTATAAAGGTTTGAAATGTACTCAGAAAGCCTTTTTCAGTAACATTTTATGGGAATATTTTACTTACTATTGTCTATTATTAAACTTGAAAATTTCGCTTAGGTGCGTTATTAACGTTAATTTCTTTTAATTTGTGACATACTGGTTTATTATCATTAATTAAAAACGCAAATACTTCCCTTCCTAAGATCTTGTACATGGATTTGTAAAATTTGATCTGGGACCATTTTAATTCTGTGAGATACCCTTAGAATTTAGAATGTATCGAAAAAAAGGTAAGCTGGATAGGAATAAAAGTACTAACAATGAAAAAGGCAAAGTGTATTCATATGGAGGGTTTTAAAAGCTGTTCTGTATATGATTTTTATTATAATTTCTTACAACTTTGTTATAAGCAATATTTTCAAAAGAAATTTTCGTGAATATTTTCTGATAAAATAACACACACTAAATATTTTATATTAATATTTCTTAAGCTCTAAGATACTTAGGGAAATAAATATCTGTTTTTCTATGTTAAAATTATTATTTTTTTTGTAATAAAGTTTTATACTGCGCTTTTTACGTCTCTAATTTGTACTTAAAAAAATATGTATTTAGACGTTAGAAAAACTTTTTTGACTATAAAATTGTTAAAAAAGTTAAGAAAAAAGAATTTGAACAAATATATTATATTAATATGTGCTTATTAAAGTTTTATTCTTTTATATGAAAAGGTTTTAGATTGTCTTAGCTGTATAATTTTTAAGATTTTGATTTTAATTCTTTAAATGCGTTTTTCTCGAAGATTTCTTCATATTTTATCACACGGTAACCGATATCTCAAAAATTCTTTGAGATAATTGCCTGAAATTTTTCATTATTGTTTATTATTATAGTGTGCATTTTGTAAAATACAGATTAAGAAAAACTGTATATTTACCTTCTTTATAATGTTTTTCTTTGTGATAAATGCAAAATTTTTGACTTCTAATTTTGTGATAAGTTGAAATTATTCAAAGACAATAGTTTAATGCATAGATATTTATTTTCTAAATACAACCTCTGACAATAAAGTTCTGTGAATGAAGTCAGAATGACCGTTCTGGCAACACTGGTGAAACAAACGCAGCACATGCGTAGCGGCAGGTGTTGACCATCTGCCATCATCTTTATTCAGTTGAGACTCATTTGTGTTCCGTGTAAGACTTGTTTTACAAAGTGCTTGTTTAGTACGTGGTTCTCAACTGAGGACAGGAAAATGGACGAACAAAGATCAATTTAAAGTTTTGTATTAAGCTTGGCAAGACACCAAAAGAAACTTATGTGATGCTGGTATGTGTTTGTGAAGATTAAACACTGTCCATGAAGTCTGTGAACAAGTGATTCGCCCGTTTTCGAAAGACCGTGAAAGTGTGTCTGACAACCCCTGAAGCGGAAGACTTTCAACCTCTGTCAGTGAGAAACATTGAGAAATGACGGAGATTATCACTAAAGATCGTCAATTAACTGTGCGCATGATAGCTGATAACTGCAGATTAACCGTGAATCGTGCGACAATCGTTACCCAGAATTTAGGATGGAAAAAGTGCTATCGATATTGACGATATTCCTACATCCAACGAAATGTGACCAGCTTTTCAGCTTCATCCTAAAGAAGACTCTTGCAAAGTTTCCAGGACATATATAGCAGATTTCAGTGGTGCATAGTTATAGGAGATTACTATTTAGAAGGGCAGTAAGGTAACTTCTTAAATATTTCATCTACATTAATGGTACAG
>BMAO01023027.1:0-38234 GCA_019973975.1 Trichonephila clavata | reverse complement strand
AAAAATGTATGGCTGAAAATATCCAGTCAAATAAAATCTTTATTTGATTATTTCCCTCCAGAAAAATGTGTCCCTATAACCTCTTATATACTTCCTTCATGTACTTCCCTCAATTATGAATTACATGAGCAGAAATCCCAATAAACCTAAAAGACTTTGTAGCGGTACCATCTATATAAGCCAGTAACTACCTCCGCACCAAGGTGATCATTTTGGTGTAGTGGATAAGTTACTCGGCTTCGGATCCAAAGGTACCTGGTTCTATCCTACCGGATAAGCGCGCCACTTCATTGGTGACCCGGACGTGGCGCCATCTACCTGCAAGCAAAGTCGTCGAACCCTCTCGACGCAGCAAAGTCGCCGCACCCACTCGGCGCAGCAAAGTCGTCTCACATATGACGCAATCAACAAAGCCGTCACAACTCATGACGCAGCAGCAATAACACGCTTTAAAAACAAATACATCGTTCGTTCGCCCTCCACCGACTCACTGGTGGGGTGTATGTAGCGGTACCATCTATATAAGCCAGTAACTACCTCCGCACCAAGGTGATCATTTTGGTGTAGTGGATAAGTTACTTGGCTTCGGATCCAAAGGTACCTGGTTCTATCTTACCGGATAAGCGCGCCACTTCAACTTCATGCATATGTGAATAGAGAAATACGAGCTATATTCTTTGAACTGGTTTGAAATAAGACAAAATTTGTGGAGTCAGTAACATGTCCTATATCTGTAAAGACATCTTGATGCAATCAAATATGTGGAAAATTTAAGATATAAAAACAAATCACTCAAAATTTAATTGTCTGATAATTGTTTTCACCTCGGGGACTGAACTTCCATATCTCTAGCCTTACAACTTCGAAAGTAATGAATTCTTCAATTATCAGTGATTATCCAATTTGTTTTTGAAAAAAAAAATAGTGTAATTTAATTTCATAAAATAACATTACTATAGCTAATATGTATCAATCCAATATGTACAATTCAATTATTTGAAAGGGAGCTACATTTCATGAAGTTCTATTTTAATCTGCTTCATTAGTCTCTAGGGATTGCAGAAATTCAATTATTTATTTCAAATGAATTGAAGAAAATCATTTATTGAATGAACTTAAATTAAGAAACCTTGAAGTTACATTTCGTGATCATAAGTTTCGGTTTCATTTTAGCAGACGAAAATTATGAATGAATACATTCATATAAAAGAAAGTTTCACTATTTAAAAAAATGGGGAAGCCATTGAAACATATGATTTTTTTGAGAACGAACTTTTTTTAACTTTGTGTTTCATTATTTCTTTTTACTGTCATATTGACCTTTGGAAGGTGAAACACAACATCTTGTTTACTCAAGGGTCAAAAAGATATCGGTGAAAACTAAAAATACAGATCCCTGCCAAACCCCAATCTGTCACGTGCTAGCGCTTTGAAGATGGCTGCCTGCGTGTCAAGATCATTACTTAAAGTTCCCGGTAAATATTGTGACTGTATTTATTTACTGTTAGTTGTTTTATGGATTTTTTGTTATACGATTTCTGTTATACAAATGAAATGCTTCCATTCATTGCCGGCATAAAAATGAGACAAATATTCTCAAAATCTCTTATCAAACATATCAGTAAAGTAATCTAATCATGCCAAGGTATTCTGAACTCTTAGTTAATCCAATTGTAATAAAAACCTCATTGTTGATATTTTTAAAATTTTATAAGAATTGAAATTGTCATTATGCTGTTTTTAGCTTCGCAGAATTATACTGTATCTACCATAATGTACGTATGTCAAAAAAAAATCATGAGTTTAAATGTATAATTCAATCATATTGCTGAATTACTTTGTATATTTTTCATTAAAAACTCATTTATTTTATCAATTTTAAATCTTTTAGTTGCTAGACATCTTAGTGTTCGCAATTGTTATGCCAAAACAGCGGTAAATTTGAAGATAGATGGACACACGAAAGTTATTTGCCAAGGTTTCACTGGAAAACAGGTATTTAAATCAATAAAGAGTTTTTTCGTTTGTAACCAACTGTATCATAATATGACTTGAAATTAAGTTTTTTGAGTATGTAAAATGTTTATTTTATTAATTATCTTTTGTATTGAGTATTCTAATAAAAACAGAATTAAAACATGAAAGCATCAAGTTAAGAAAAAATTATATTCAAATTTATACACCCTCATTTTTTGTTGTATTTTAAATAAGTTGGTTCAATTTCAATATGCAGTCATTTTTTTCACCTTGTCAGATTGTGTGACTAATAAGATGTGTTTGATTTTATAAAAAATTTTACTTATTGTAGCAAAATAGAAACTTGAAAACCAAATGTTGTGTGCAGAAAGGACGAAAAAGTTTTTAACATTTTAATCAAATCAATTCATGTACTTTGATTTAAAAAATCTTATTTTTCCATACAATTCAATTAGTATATTCTCTATGTTGAATATTAGTACCTATCTCTTTGGGGGAAAAAAAGAAATATGAAGAATTTTAAAAAATGAATCCTCAAATAAGCCTATTTATAACAAATAGTATATAGATAATTCAGTAATGGTACTCGCGTATTATCTCTACAATTGCCAACTCTATTAATTCTTGCCAAGTAGGCAACCTCAATTTCCAATGTGCCCTACACGCCAAATTGGCAACCAGGTGCTTTGTTTCATTTGATGCTGCCAATAGGTTGCATTAATATGTAAGTACCATATAATATACAAATAATTCATTTATTGAATTTTTAAAAAGAGGAGTGTACAACAATCAAGAAGTCATTATAAATAAAATGAAATGATTCTATTCAAAATTGATAACTGTTCAAAGTTTTTGCTCATTGCAGTTAATAAACATGCTTGTTAAAAATGTTAAATTTGTTTTGGCGAGACAAGGACTATATATCGATGCATGGGCAGTAAATATCCAGCTTTTAAACACTCAAATGAGTATTATACTAGTGTAAAACATTTATGTATATAAATATATTGTGGAGTACCAATGTAATTAGCCAATTAAATATTTTTTAAAACCATTACATCATTTTTCATGTCTCATGATTTATGTAATCAATTCAATTCTTTTCTGGAATAAAATTCAAAACATATTATGAAATTAGTATGTGTTTTCACATTCCCAGACTATTTAAAGTGTACAGCTATATTATTTTGACTTTAAAAAATTTTTAAGAAATGCATGTATACTTGCTTCTGCAGATAAAATAGATTGTAACATATTTGATGTGTAATTTGAATGTGTCTTATTAGTTGGTTCATTCATTAAATGATCTTTTATAGCTTTTGAATTAATCTGTTTCATTAAACTATAGTTATATTTTACCTGTAGAAATAGGTCAAGCATACTATTATTGTGTGAATAATAAGAATTCTCTTAACACAATATTAAAGTTAATTTTATGCATTCTTTGATATCTATTTTATTTTTCAAGGGTACTTTTCATAGTAAACAAGCCCTAGAGTATGGAACCAAATTAGTAGGTGGTGTATCTCCTAACAAAGCTGGCTCAACTCACTTAGGCCTCCCAGTTTTCAAATCAGTGAAAGAAGTATGTTTATTGTGAATATTTATAATATATGAATGTTTAAACAATGAATAATTATCTATAAAAAAAATGTATTTTTTTCGACTTCCAAATTTTGTATTTGTTGGGTGGTCATTATCCCACATTGTTGACTGTGGCGTAATGTATACCCCACACTCACACCGCATCGCAGGAGGGCAAATGACTCTAGGCGACTCAAAGCTGGACGGATGTCAAGTGCATATTTAATCAATTTATAAAATATTTAAAGAAAAAACTGACTTTGCAGGGGGCCTTAATATTCTGTTATTTCACTGATTGTTGAGTCACCTGTTTGAATCCTAGTGCCACTGAAAACCTGCCTTGTAGAGAGACTGAGGCATGTTAAATCTTTCATGGCTCAAAATTCTCCCAATGTGTTGTATTAAGGTTTGGAGCGAGGAAAATGCCAGTTCTGTTGTGGTCCTCATCGCTTGACCATGCTTCAAAATTACAAGGTCACCAGTAACCCTCGCATTGCTTTAGAGCAGGGGTACTCAACTTTTTTTTTCTACCGGGCCGCATACATATAACAGCTATTTTACCCGGGATGCTACATGAGGTTTAATAGGGAAGAAGGGGAGAAAATGCATTAAGACCAAGATAACCTTCAAAATTTAAAATGTGGAAAATTTATTAACCCTTTGAAGTGCGGAAAAATAAATTCGCTGAATTTTTCAAAATAAAATTAGTAAATGCAATGTATAGAACCTAAGAACAGAGAAAAGAAGTTTAAAAAAAATTATAGTACATTCCCCCCCCCCCAAGAGGGGAGGTGGTTTCACAGAAGTACCACCGCACACTTAAGACATAATTCTCAGATGAACAAAAAATTATTTGCATCAGATTTGTAAGATTATTCTTTGTATATTTTGTAATAAATTTACTAAAACATGCAATATTAAGTATTGGAATTACTTTTTAAATGTTAAATAATACAAAATATAACTATAAGAGATTAAAATCAACTTCAATAGTCAGTAAAGTTATATATTATTTTTCATTGTTTCTTTATTATTAAATTATTAAAACATGCAATAATGCTGAAATAATAAATCTCTCCCCCAAAGCAATGGCAAAAACCCCATAAATTATTAGTTATTTCACTGCCTGAGTCAATGAAAAGAAAAAAGGGGGGGCGTATATCTCTTACGCGTGTGTGCTGCAAGTCAGAGAAGAAAAGGACAGATTTCATGTTCTAGGTGCACGGTGGTCGCGATGTGAAACCACCCAAAAGGAATCTGAATATGAGGCAGCGCTTTTCATAATTTATTATACTAAAAATTAGCTATGCTATGAACAGCATATGCCTCAAAAATGTACATAACTTTAAATTTTTGTCTATTTTTATTTGCTAAAAAAATTTTTTTTGAAAGGCTTTTAAAATGATGCATTTTTCTCACAGAAAGAGGAGTTTTTTTCTCACATGCTGACATCTAGTGTCTTTTATGAAAGATATCTTTTATCTTTAGAACCATTGGATTCATTCAAATACCACTGCATGTTCAGAGGTATTATAAAAAAATGGTGGCTTCAGAGACATACCATCGCATTAAAGGTTTGAGAGTGATATAGGCTTTGTTTGTGTGTGCCACACTGTGTCTTTTTAAAAATGCTGTTTGATGGTACTCTGTTTTCTTTAGTTTCTGTTTAAAAAAACATAAATATGCTTTTTAAGCAAAAATTAAATAGCAAGGTTTGTAATTTGTTAAATTTAATGTTTCCCTATTTTGGACCCTGTCCTAAAAAATATAACTGTTGTACTACATTACTGTACTGTTTCGATATTCACCAACATTCAATATGCATACTCTTCATCAGCAATCAGCTTACCCACACCTTCAAATTTAACCCTTGCTTTTTTCAATTGGTCCGAATGAATTATATTATAATTCATTCAGGCCATTCGAAACTACATGGGTAGACTTGGACCATATGAGTAGATGGATACCTAATATTCATAAACTATGTTTGAAGTGCTTCAACTTTTGCTTAGCTCAAAGGCTCATACACTTGTAAAATTTTCTACATTTGAGCTGCAGTCACTAGACTAGCCTGACATAGCTTTTTGTGATTTCTTCATTCTACACATGGTAAGGACTTGAAAAGAACACCAATTTGACAATATAGAAACAGTCAGAAAAAGGAGTATCTATCAACCATCACTATAGAATGTTTTCAACAATGGAACCACTTATTATACAATTATATAAAACATTATGAAAATTGCTTTGAAGTTAGTAAGATTGTTTTGTTAAAAAAAAGGAAATTCATAGGTTTTTAAAAATTCTTTTTTTTAGGAAGGGAGATTGCTTTTGCTTACATATGTATGTGAATTTTTCTTAAGCTTTATAATAAAAATAAATTCCCTTAACTTATGTAAGTACAAAGATTTTACTGTCATTAAATTAACATTAATCTCTATATTGCTATTTTTAAATTAATTTCTAATTCTATCTTTTAAAAATTAAATTTTTTCATAGAATTCAATTTTTGATAAAATGCAAATAGAAATTTAGATTTGTACAGTATGTAAATTAATTATTAGTTCTTTGAAGCACTAAGTTTACATTTTATTGTTGTTGTTACTTATGCCACCTGATCGACAGTAACATCAGATCGAGGTCCACAAAATTCATCATGGCAAGGGGCTAGTTGTACGCCTGTCATTAGCCTTACACTCAAGAGCCAAAACATTATGACCACCCCTACATTTTGCAATGAACTCACCTGGATGACATGGAAGGCACGTGATCAGGTTCAAGTGGTATTTAACTGCTGCTGGAGCGTCTGAAGAATCATTCTTTCACTTATTTCTGTGTGTGATGGGAAAGGCTGCGGATCTAAGCGACTTTGATAGAATACAGATTGTAATGGCTCGAAGGCTCGGAACAAGTATTTCCGAAACTGCATGACTCATGGGTTGTTCGTGATCTACAGTTGTTAGTACTTATGCAAAGTGGATGAATGATGGTGAAACCAGCAGTAGATGACATGGTGTTGGACGTCCACACGCTATCAAAGAAAAAGGTTGTCAGAGTGAGTTGCCTGGTCAGATGAATCACGGTTTGTCATTCATCACGCCGATGGCCATATCAGGATACGCCTTCTTCCAGGCGAACAGTTGCTCCCTCAATGTACAGTAGGTCATACACAGGCCGGTGGTGGTGGTATTATGCTTTAAAAGGATGTTCTCTTGGGCGTCTCTGGGACCCGTGGTTGTGGTAGGGCAGACCATGAATGCTACAGGGTATCTGAACATCATTGCAGACCAGTTGCACCCTTACATGGCCTCTGTTTTTCCAGCTGGGAATGGAATGTTCCAACAGGACAACGCCCCGTGTCACAAGGCTAAAATTGTGTTGGAGTGGTTCCAGGAACATGATGCTGAATTCTAGTTAATGCCATATCTCATTCTGATAGAACACATTTGGGATGTCATGGGACGGCAGCTCAGAGTTCAAAGACCACCTATTCACAATATCTCAGATTTGCGTGACCGTTGCTTAAACATCTGGTACAATCTGACTCCGGCCTTCTACCAAGAACTTGTAGCATCCATGCCAAGGCGGGTTGAAGCTGTGTTGCGCGCCAAAGGTAGGCCAACTCGTTATTGACAGGTGGTCATAATGTTTTGGCTCTTGAGTGTAGCTTTGAACATCAACTGGTGAAGGTACGATTTTGCTCGGTTCCACCCCAATTTTGAGGAAAGCACCCTGGCGGTGATCTAAAGCCTCCCACCTCTCAAGTTTACTTTTTAATGTTATAAAAAAAGTTTTAAGTGTATAAATATTTTCTGGACCATGGAATGGGTTCTAATATTTTTTCGTTAAAGCCCCTCCATTTTGCATTTTATAAACATAATTTCTCTGTACACAATTTGATTTCTTTTACTGGATGAAATAGAGATTGGTAAAAGATTTTTTGCAAAAAGGAGGAAGGGAGTATTTGTACCTTAATGCATATCGAGCAGTGTAGGAGTTAGGATGATTGTTTTAAAAAGAGTCAGAGAATGTTTCATTGTTGCTGCTTTCTATCATGGATAGAACAGTTACATTTTCGAACTATACAGAGTGGAAATTAATTTCTTATTTTGATACATTGAAACTACATTTTGCAATGAGAAACTGATTTTTTCAGTGACTCAATCATTGAGTATCATACCCTTCTGTTGAGCTCTTGGAATTGTATAGAAATATGTTATAAATTGCAAGCATTGCCCAGTAGTATCTAAGCTATATATGATTCAATTTATGAAGTGTTGCTCAATTCCAAAAGGAAAAAATTTGCTCAATTCCAATTTTCTCTTTTAAACTAAATACCATTTTTAGTTTCATGTCTTATCTTTAGTCTTATGATTCTTTTTTAGTGCAATATTTAATGACTGTTTTTTGCATGTTTGTTTAAAGATGCACAAGATTTTTTTTGAATTATTCCTTTTTCTTTCTTTTTTCTTAAGGAAATTTTTTAAATAAGCAAATTTTATCACCATAAACTTGTGTTGGTAAAACTTAAGAAATGAATTTGGAGAAACAAATTAAACTTCACACAAAAATTATGGAATGGTAAAAGCTAAATGTATTTATTTAACATTAAATGTGGTATAATTTTAACTAAAAAATACTATAATTCAATCTGTTTTTTCATGCTGTACTTGATATTAGTATAGAATTATTTGTTTATAGGCTGTAGATAAAACTGGTGCCACTGCTACTGTAATTTATGTTCCTGCTCCTGGAGCAGCACAAGCCATTTCTGAAGCGATTGATGCTGAAATTCCTCTTGTTGTATGCATCACAGAAGGCATACCTCAACAAGATATGGTAAAAGTTAGGAACAAACTTACATCTCAAAGTAAAACTCGTCTTGTGGGTCCTAACTGTCCCGGTATTATAAAAGTAAGTATACTGAATTCATTCTTTTTTAGCTCATGTAGTATTTCAAGTTAATTTAACTTTAGTATTAAATGTAACTTGTTGCAAAATAAGGCTATCATTACATAAATAAAGGCTATAATAACTGTTAAACATTAGAAATAAGGTCAGCCCACGAATGCAGAAAATTTATAATCTTAAATTTAATATATTGCCAAATTTTTTTTTTTTCTTTCAAAAAAAACTTCAAAAATCTTGTGTTTTTTTTCTTCAGAATGCTGCCAGATTCATTTCCTGAATTTAACCATGTATTATTAGTAGTGATGAGGAAATAACGCATATTATTTCTAATATTTTTCTACCATTGTAAACCACCATTGTGTACCATTATCTTTGCAAACATCTACATTAAAAAAGATTAATATTAATGGCTATAAAATTAATTACACTTATGTACATTAATATTATCAAGGGATAGAAGTTGAATATAAATAGTTCTTAATGATGGTCTCTTTTTCAAGCAGATAGCTCTTTCATTATTCTTAAAGGGTTTTTCAGTAACTTCTGAAATAGGATTAGTTTTCATATTTTTTTCCAGGTACTTAAATTTCTCATGGTTTTCAGTTTCTTTATGGTATCCTTCTGATTTAAAGTGAGTTTCTGATTGATATATTAAAGTGAATATGGGGGGGGGGGTATAGGTTTTAGCATATATCCATTTGGTATTTTCATCCTAACTAAACAGTGGATATTATCTTGACAATCTTTATGAGGCTAATCCAATCTTTTCTTGTTAATGCTGCCAACTAAAACAGTTTCTCCAATTTTAACTTTTGTGTAGTATTCTGATTCTTAAGTGTTTGTAACAATTCAAGGTATTTTAATTAAAAATGCATTCTTGTTTTCAGGCATAATTTAACCTGTTCATCAAAGTAATATTTTTCAATTTGCTCTAAAATCAGACAGTTCTGTAAGACTGCTAAACCAGAGATGTGTTCTGTAAAAATCATGGAAAGTTTTAAAATAGCTCATTGCACTTTTCAGATAAGCAAGTTCAGAGAGCAATTATTCACATAGCAATGTATTAAGTTCTTCACAGTTTAAGATGACTGAACTGAGATTTCTCCATAGCAGACATTTTAAAATTTTAATTAAATACTCTCTCCCAAAATCCACCCCACTAAAAAAAGTTTGGACTGAATTTCTATTGTGTCCTATGAAAATTAATTTTTTTTTTAAATTTCTTTCCAGTTCATAAATAATAAAGTTCAAACAATTTTAATTGCATTTTATTACCATTTTGACTGAAATTTACAAATTTAAATACATTTTCTTCAAAAATGGAAATTCTTTATGACATTTGAACAATTCTTTTGACATATTTCTCTGTAACATCTTTTATTTCTCATAAATTTTGCAAATAGAAGTATCTTGTCCCAATTTATTTTTGAAAAGCTTTAGACCTAGCTTTTATGTCAATATTATCACCTTTCACCAGAGATAATCTTTTCTGGTTTATTTTCTTCAGTTATAAATAATCATTGAATTCTTCATTTCTACTTTTTGGTGCAGTTTTGTTGTACTTTCAATTAACCCTAATTAGCAACCTTTTCCCAAACATCACCAAGTATATTATATCACCTTTTACTATGGAAATATCAACAAGCACACAAAAAATCAGTAAACTAAAAGTAAACTTAATATCTTCAAGTTATTAAATCTTGTATTAATTTTTCAGCCAGATTCATATATTTAACTTATTTGTATGTATTAAATATTAGTTTACTGGAGGAAATGGCATATATTTCCTAACACTTTTTTCATGTATATCTCATTTGCAACAAATATTTTCTTAAAGATCATTATCAGAATGTGAGACTGCAAATAAATTTTGTGCATTTCTATTTTATTTATACTAAACATTGAACCAGATCCTGATTTCTGAGGTGTTTTGGATTTCAATATACATAAGAATGTAGAAACCAGCAACTAATGCTGCTACGAAATTTAAAAAATAAGATCCAGTAAAAACATTGCCCTCACTCGCAACGAAGACTAAAGGAGTGTATAAACAATGTACTGAATGCCCAAATAAAAAGAACAGAAGAACTAAATTTAAGTATGAAATGTGTAATAAACATATTGTACTTTCGAATTTTCTTTCTTAACCTGTGTATGCAAATTTTACGGTAAAAACAGAAAATTAAACATCCTTGGGTATGAGTACCCTATGTGTGAAGCTAAGGTTGTTTTTTTTTGCATGTGAAGTGCCGGTTTAATAAAGAAATAACCCTTTGCCTTAATTAATTGTATCATTAGCTTTTAAAATTTTTACCTTAAATATTTTTGTAAATGTTCACTTTATATTTATATAAAAATGTAAAATATATTTTGTTCTTAGCCTGAAGCTTGTAAAATAGGAATTATGCCAGGTCATATTCATCAAAGTGGAAAAATTGGTATTGTATCTAGATCTGGAACTTTGACCTACGAAGCTGTGCATCAAACTACCGTAACTGGACTTGGTCAGTCATTATGCGTGGGAATCGGTGGAGATCCTTTTAATGGAACAAACTTCATCGACTGTCTCAGTATATTTTTGAATGATCCTGAAACAAAAGGTAAGAAATTCATTTATTTTCTCATAATTTTGAGTTTTTATTGCAAATATTTTAATAAACTTTTTTGCGGTAATGTTCTTAAACCATCAATAAATTCTTAATCCAAATAGTTTGTTTATGTTTTTATCCAAAGAAAGGCATTTTCATTGCTAGAATATTCTAGTCTTTTCTAGGAAGATTCTAGCCACCCTTCCCAGCAGCTTCTTACATGCTGTGAACAGACTTGAGAGGGAAATTCTAGAAATATTTTTTTCCATTTATAATGAAAAAAAAAGAAATTTTTATTTCTTTACTTTAATTTATTTTCATTTCCATTTTTCCCCCTTAATTGCCCCCAGGTGTATATATGTGTCTCGCTTAGGTCGTACATTAATTGCTCCTGTGGGGGGGGGATATAGGTCTTTCCAAAATACAAGCCTTTTCTTTGTGCTGCTATTAGCAAAACTATTAAAAAGGCTGGAGAATACAATAAAATGACCATGACAGTGTTTACGAAGGTTTTGCTTATTTCTGCCTTTTCTTTCCCTCTCAATGCACTGCGTACGCATTCCTTTGTGAAAAATGGTGTCATTGAAGTGCAAATTGCATAACATTTAATCAACTGTTATGGGGTTAAAAAGTAAATTATTTTATTTTCCTCTTATTTTTGCATTTTTTCTTTTGATATTATGCATGATACTCAATCTTAATAATATATTTTAAAAATGTTCAAAAACTTAATCTTCATAAATTCAGAATAATTCTTTTATATTTTTTAGACTTTTTTTTTTTTAAATAGATGTGTATTGGGTATCTAATGTGTAAAATAAAGCAGATATTTTATACTTCGTTAATTTGAAGCATTTTCATGAAAAGTATTTTGTTATTCAAAACCTTCTTCCCTGAAATAAAACTAAGGTAACTTTTTAAGAAAAATTTCTTTTGGTGAATATTTCAAGATTTGTTAATGAATCGCATCATCTTTGCTAGTAGTATATAGTTAGGAATTATGTATTTTATGAAGAAAATATTTATTTCAATATATAGTGGTCACAAACTCCTGGCAAACATTACTAAGTTAGGGGTTCAAGTCGTGGTTTTATTGAAGACCTGTATAGAGGGATGCTGTTCTGGGCTCAAAGTCCTCATGTTGGCAAAATGGGTAAGTTAGGATAGGGGACTGTCAACTTGTGTGTTGTTTTTGTCACTTGACTGAGTCCAAAGTTACTAGGCCTGATGCCAATAGCTCTTGTGTAGCTTTAGAGTGCAACACAAATTATTTCAATGTAACTTGAACTTCCAATTAAAATTAGCAAAAAAAGGTTAATCTATGCTTGGTATTTCTTTCTTACTCTTATATGAAAGGAAAAAAATTATGCAAATTTTACAGTTGGAGATTTTTTTTTTAGATTAACTCTTAAATTATTTGCTGATGATTATCTTATCTTTCACAATATTTTTAAAATGAAATTCAGCTGGTGATTCTTTTGATCATTTTATATCTCAGTGTTTGTGTTAATTCTTTTTCTTCCATTAACTTATTGTACAGTATATTTTCCTGACTGTTTATTCACGTTTAAAAAAATTGTTTAGGTATAATTTTGATTGGTGAAATTGGTGGTGTTGAAGAAGAGAAAGCAGCTGATTATTTGAAAAAACATAATACTGTAAGTATTGTATTGTAGTAAGTGTAATGCATTTTGATTTGATTTCATTTTTAAAATTCTGTTTTTTATGAAATTTTTTTTAATGAATCAAATGACTGTTACTTCAGTATTTGTATATTATGGTAATCACATTGATGAGGTACTTTATTTTTTAAATGAGATTTTATTAAATAAAAAGCTTATTGTTTGTGTATTTAAACAATCAATATAATATATTTAAGATCTTCAAAACAACTATTTCCATTGGCTTCTTAATTTTGTCACTATCAAAATTCAGCTAAAAATTATTTTAGATAATGTCTGGTCATTTCTCTTTTATTTCACTTGCTGATTCTTGAATTATTTCTATATGCAAAATTACAAAATATATAAATTGATAATTCCTTGTTTGAAATCAGCTTAATGAAGTTCTTCCTTTTTATGTGTCGACCAACAATCAAAATAAATTACTCCTGTCTTGTATTATTCTATTAATGTTGCTGCACTCTAACATTTATCTTGGTGTGTTTTCTACCAAAAATCTGTAGCACCAGAATGCTACCAGCATTAGTTTTTCTCTTTGGAAATAGACTTTCATCAATTTCAACATCTATTCAAGACACAACTGGGAAATCCTATGCTTGGGTGCCATGAAACAGTGCTCTAGATTAATGGAATTTAGTGCACTTTTTTTAATATTGGTTCTTTTCACCAACAATTCCCAAGGTGGTTGTGACAATATATATGAATACCCAATTCTTAAATTATTTAAAAAATTATAAACATGTTTCTTCCTCATGCACATACTGTTGAACTGCTCATATTTAAATAATTATGTCAAAATTATTTTGTATTAAAAAAAGTTTAAAAACTTGCGGAATGTTTTGAGCAACTTTCTGTTTTTGTTCTGTTTGCTTGCAATAAGCTAAAAAAAAGACGAAGTATTCTGTTATTTTTATAATATTTTTAAATTCATGTAACATGATTTTAATAAATTGACTCAAAATAAATCAGTAAATAATTTGTGTGTATTTTTTTTTTTTAAAAATCCTTATCTATTGAATATATAAATACATGTCTGCATTTTTTTTAAATGTACAGCAGTGTAAAAAGTTTTGAACATGCGTATTTTTTAGCTTAATTTTTCATATTGACATTATTGTACTATCTTCACTATTTTTATTATTTCTAATGCCTTTTTTTAAATGCTAGTTTCAAATCTGTAACTAGTTTTTCATTACAGTAAATAGTTTTTTGTACTACAACTGCCAGAACACACGAATATATATGTACAGAATAACAAAATAAAAAAAACATATTAAATTACACTGAACCTTACAAATTTAACATGAATTTTGAAGATTTCATGATTGTTACGTGTTTGAACATCAATATTTTATGGGCCAGCCATTTGCTTTAATTATTTGTTCTTTTTTCATGCAATGCACTAATTTCACAAGAAGTTCTTTAGTAACTACATGGTTGAACGAAAATATTAAAACTTCATTTAACTTACATTTTTTTGAAGGGTTTTGTTCAAAATATAATTACCAATTTTATGGCACGGGGTCTCTATTGGATTAACAACTGGTAATTGTCCTGGTCAGTTCATTTTATTCACTGTATTGTCTTCTAATAATTTCTGAGCTACATTTGCATGGAGCATAATTGTCCAGAAAAATCCATGATTCATACCCAAAAAGATCTCCCAATAATAATGAATATTTATTTTGTAGTATTTTAATGTAATCCCTGGTTTTCCTTGTTTTGCTCACGGCTGTGAATTCTTCCAATGACACAGAAGACATGCAGTCTCATATCACTTTTGTCAGGTGCTCTACTTGGGCTTCAGACACTGAGAGCTGAATTTGTTAAAAGTGTATTGTCTTACATAGGCACAACTTAAGTTACCTGAAACATAAAATTGATATTCATTGATCACCTTTCCTCAAAATTTAAAAGTCCATACTGAATGATCTCTTGCCACAGGCCAATCTCTTCTTTGTTGAAAATCGATCAATAATGGTTTTGGGCAAGCTTTAAGACTTTGTAATCCAATTCTGAGCAGTATATATATTCTTCTCACATTTCTTGAACACAGATTCACATTTGATATATAAATCAATATTTCAACATTTGTGTTGAATTAAGCTATCTGCTTATAGTGAAATCCTATGCAAAACCCTTTCTTCACGTAAAATTGTTTTTCATGGTCATTTAGATCATTTCCTGTTTGCAATAGAATTTGTTTTAGAATATTTTCACAATATTCTTGCCACAGTAAAAAGACCACATGGTATTTCCATAGCAATTTAGTGCATAGCATAACTTTCTTTGTTCAAAAGTATTTTTTTTTGTACCTTTAATTGAAATGCAAAAATGAAATTTTATGTATAATTCCAATACTATCCATCCACACACTTCAAATTGCAACACACAACTGCTTTCAATCTATTATAACATGCTGCACATTCTATTTTCAAACCTTCATTACTACTGCTTTCTAATTGGTTGGAATAATAGGGCATTTCATTGGTCAATTACTTATTATTACAGTAGCCTTGTACATGTCTTTTCAAGTTGTTTTTTTTTTTTCAAAATATTGATAAAGCCATTTATTTTACATTAAGTCTACCAATGTAAAAAAATGCATTAGAATCAATAAAAGTAGTTAATTTTGCATTATGAAACTATTGCTCTATATTAATTCAAACAAAAAAAACAAAGCAAAGAAAATGAGTTTGTTCTGTTTGTTCCATCACTGTACTTGTAAAATGTAAATGTATATATATTATGTATACTTCATTATCTAACAAAGTATTCTTGTTCTATTATATTTGTTTTCTAACCGTCCCTACTTTTCTAATATTAATCAAGTTTTTTTAAAAAAATTCAGGGAGCAAATGCGAAACCAGTAGTTTCTTTTATTGCTGGACTGACTGCACCTCCTGGAAGGAGAATGGGGCACGCTGGTGCTATTATATCTGGTGGTAAAGGAGGAGCACAAGCAAAAATCGAAGCATTGCAAGCAGCTGGAGTAGTTGTTACAAAATCCCCTGCACAAATGGGATCAACTATTTTGCAGGTATTGACTTGTTATGGTATATGTATATCATCTAAATGAGGGATTCATTCCCATGGGGTCTAAGAAAGTTTTAAAAGAATCCATAGCTGAGATTGACAATAATTGATGTATGTGCCAACTTGAGCTTGCTAGAAAATTTTTCTTGCATTCTAGAAAAATTGAAATAGCATTAAAAGGAAATTTTTCCAATAAATGATTATGGAAACTTCAGTCTTATTTGAAAGTTCTCTGCCAATTCTAATAACAAATGTTGATGAAGAAAGGAAGACAAATAGCATTTTGCCTTTGTTAATTTCTAATCACTACTGTCAAATTATCAGCATTTTAAAAATAATGTTCTTTTTCCCAAAGCTTAGCTTATATAACTCAATATTGTTCAGGTTAAACATAAAACCAAAAATAATAATAATAGTAACTCAAAATAGGAAAAATATTCTTTATCACATTTCTTTTAAAAAAATACTTTTGAGTATTTTAACAAATAAATGACCATACTTAAAAAAAATATTTGAATGATTTATTAAATGTTAAGAAAATGAAAAAAAAAAAGGTAATAACATATCTACAATAATAAAATAACTGTCACTTAATGTATTAGATCTTTTTAATTTTTGTAATATTTAAAATGTAAATAAGAAAATTTATGTATAAATTTTGAAAACAAATTTATCTCTAAAATATCTTTACTTTATTGGTTTTATAATTTATATGGTAGAAACTCGATGTAGTTATTAAAAAAAATTTTATTACTGAAATTTTAACTTATGTTATCCACATCCTCATGAAATGACACCAAGATGGTAAGAGAATGGCACAAAGCTATTTGTTTGTTCCTTCACTTTTATTAATAAATAGATGATTAAAAAAATTAAAATAGTAACATTACAAATAATTTATTTTACATGTATGTTTTTCTATTACCAAAAAAAAATGAACTTTCAACTAAAAAGTAAGTGTGGTTCATTTTTGAAGCTGATTTGAATTTAAAACTTTCAATCTATCTAAGTGGTGGGGGGGAATCCTACTACTGGGGGGGCTATCAGATCAGGCTCAGCCAGTTTACTTGTGATTTGTTTAATTTTCATATGGTCATTTTTATTTGCTTTAGGGGAAAAAATTAGAAAAGTACTCTATTAAAAAATATCTTTTTTTCCCAACTATCATTCAATATCTCGATTCAATTTGAGTATTAATATAGTTTAAAGAATAGTTGTTTCTCTTATTGTATATGCCATCTTGGAAAAATAAAAAGCCTTATCAAAAGTTAAAAGTAGTGTTCATCA
Organism: Trichonephila clavata; assembly: GCA_019973975.1. Taxonomy (NCBI): domain Eukaryota; kingdom Metazoa; phylum Arthropoda; class Arachnida; order Araneae; family Nephilidae; genus Trichonephila; species Trichonephila clavata. The sequence continues at coordinate 21,169 of BMAO01023027.1, read as the reverse complement.
ATCCTAACCAATTTTCAAAAATTTAATTTGTGTAATATATATATCTACTGTCTTTTTTTATATTTCTATCTACTGCTTTGCTTTATCAGATTTATGGTAATTTAGTATTATGATTGATTACATATATATATATTATTTAATACTTATTAAATCTAGATTAAAACTTTTTTTATGGAACACTACTTGTTGTAATGTTTCATATAAATATATGCTAATTGTAGTTTTCTATTGAAATACAGTTTATGAAACCGTATAATTTATATGTGTATTATATTATTTATTTTTATTAAAATATATTGTTTTATCAGAATAAAAAAGTTATTTTATCAGAATATTAAAAAGGCCAGAAATTAGGCTTTTACAAACAAAACAAAAAAACTCAGGTTAATGAAAACTTAACTTAGGATCACTAAGTGGTTATAAATGTTAGTTTAAGCTGTGCAGAAAAAAATCAGGATTACTGTTAAATAAATATGGGATTGCTCCAAAGCCTTCACAATCACATAAAAAAAGAGATTAAAGAAATGAGGTGAAAGTACAGTTGTCTTCTTGATATAAATAAAATTTATAAGAATTTATTTTTAAATAGAACTTGAAAGTGATGAGAATGGTTTGCCTACTCCGGCCTCATTTTCTCTACCAACCCTCATGATGCTTTTTAAAAAAATCATGTGGAATCACTTTTTAATAGAATCATTCTTTAAAACATTATTTTTGTATTTAATTTGAATTAAAACATCACAGTATGAAACAGAAATGAACGTTTCTTAAATAATGTAACTAAATTGCAATACAACAAGTTTGAAAAACCTCAAATGCTTAAAATAGAAAGGCATGTTAATCTATAGAAAATAATTATATAAACAATAATTTAACAAAAGCTGAGTGGTTAGTGCATCGCACTTCCACACCACAGGTTCGAGGTTCAAACCCCGGGCTGGGCAAGGTTGACTCAGCCTTTCATATCTTAAATAGGTTGATAAAATGAACACCAAGCTTGCTTGGGAACTTAAAAACTGGGGGGTTCGCGTCAGACTGACCACCTGACCGGAACATCTCATGCATCTCAGGGCCATATACTGAGTTGGGCACAGTAGGCCTTGGTCCTCATGGGCTGTTGCACCACTGAGTTAAAAATAATTGACAGTTGCAAACATGGATTCAGTATTTTATTCAAGCTGTTGAGAATCATGTGAGTATTTTGATTATATTTTTGCTTAATTTATGCATTTCTTTTATTTCAGTATGTAAAACCCTGAACCTCTCTCTGTGATGATCTCAAACTGCCATTAAATAAATTTTATCCATGCCCTTCAGAAAATCTTTATAATTCTGATTTCATTTGTATGAGAATTGTTGCAATCCATTAATTTTCAATTGCATAATTTTGAAATGACTGTGAACGATGTTTGTAAACAAAGTTGATGTTGATACAGTATGATGATTTAAATATTTAAATGTATAGTTGCTGGAATAAATATTTATTTTTCCTCCCAGCGTTGTCTGTTTTTCTAATTTGTATTGTTTTTAGAGTTATTTTTCAAATATTTTAGCATTGAAATTGTTCTCTTTTTGTATTTCATGTACAATTTTTTTATAATTGTTTTATGTAATTATTTTATATTTATAGTATGCTTTACAATATTTATATTTAAGCTATGAATTAATATTTTTAAAAATTTTGAGCAAAATACTTGTTTTACTTTTAGCATCTGACTTTCACCTATAAAAAATAACTCTTTAACTTAATGTAATGCAATTATGAACATAGCTTGCATATGAGAAAACATAGTGATATCACAAAAAAAAATCCCCAAATGGTTAGTAGTATTCGATACTTGTGTAAATGCATTATTTAATGTTACATAAAATGTACAAAATAGCCACCAACACATCGGGAATCACATTATTGAAGATGACTGTTTCATTGAGCTGTTCCAAAAGAAATCTGTGGTAACATTTGACAATTTGCATCACGAAATGTTTTGTCACATAAATGAATTATAATTTGGCATGTCCAAATTTTATTATGTTTTTTCCCCCATATTACCATTAGAACAGTGATTCTTAAACTTTCAATTGCCACAGACCCCCTTAATGTATCAGCCTGGCATTGTGGATTCCCAAGATATTGAACACCCCTCCCTGACTTCCAACACATGACTGAGTGATTTAAAGGTCTCTCAATAGTCCTAAATCTGCCTCTGCTAAAATTGCTTTTAACGCCTTTCTTTTAAAAAAGCACTAAACATCTAACTATCTATATAAAAATATTGCAAAATACTAATTTCAAATAAATAAATAAATAATGTAGGCACAATACAATCATTATCGTATTGGTGCATTATGGGAATTCAGCTCTTAATATTTGTGCATGTGTTTCTGCTACATATTATTAAACATTGTGTTGTTGTAAAGGCTATGTAGTTGCAAAGAATAAAAGAACTGAATTAATATTCTTGATCGAAATACATGTTCTAGTAAACATTTATATTGTGGGCAATTTATAGTGATCTTGTCTAGGGTGTGTGTGACACCTTTCAATTTTTCCACAAGGCCTTTCAGTCTGCAAAAGAGGGAGATCTTATTGAGACATCTTCATGAACCCTCGGGGTCCGTGGAACACAGTTTAAGAACCGTTCCATTAGAAGTGTAATAAAGGGTGATAGTAACTAATGCATAATTTATTGCCATATAACAAATTTTCAAATGTTTTGATAAGTGTTCAGTGGCCAGTATTGTTCCTGTGGAGTAGAGATGTGAATTTCCATGCTTATAAATGAACTGTTCTTTGCTGTTACAATTCCTTTTAAAATGACTGCTCTTTAACCTGTTCCGTAATTCATCTGTTCTTTAAATTCTTTCAACAAAATCTGGAACTTAGAGGGAATTTAGCATGTACACCTTTGATTACTTTAAGTACTTGAGGAAAAATCAAGTCAATTGAATATTTTAAAAGAAAAATATTTTTAATTAAATTTGTACCCATCAGAACAGAAAAATAAAGCATCTTGGGTAATATTTCAATAGAATATATCAAAAAAAGTTAATGGTGTTTAAGTGTGTGGATATCTCCTTATCTGAAATTAACCTCCTCATCTCCTTATTTGAAAATAACAACAGTAATGTAAATGAAATGGCAGGTAGAAATTTTTAGAATCCTTCTTTGTACAAAACTGAAGATATTCCAAAATTTAATATTTTTTAGAAGTAAAAAAGTTCTTTTTTTTTTTTTATTCCTTAATATGCATTGCATATAATGTAGTATGTTTATATACGTATACCATGTGTAACTCAATATACTTTTTATATTATTTTCCACAAACATCAAAGCATTTTCTGCCTAAACTTGTTGAATTGTTTTGGTGTTTTTATGTAAAAGAAGAAATTATTAGAAATTTTTAAAAAATATATTAAATATAAATTTTTATTCTACTTTTTTTTTTTACTTTCCAAATTCTCTACAATAAGAATCAAAACAAAGACAGTATTCATAAAGAAATCTTTAAAAATCATTGCTGGATTTCCTGGTATTTGAATTCTTTATAATGTCAAGTAATGCATTATTCCATAAAAATGTACTGTTGCTAATTAACAATTTATTAATATTGTGCTTAAAAATAATGAATACACTATTGGCAACTGACTTCGTGATTTTGAGCCATGCTCAGATAACAAGGATAATACACGAACTAATACCCAGCTGTGTCCTACCTTTTGCACCTTATTAATGTGGGAATTGAGCCTTGAAAAATTTGTGGTGCATTAGTCGCACTACACTACAAACCATCTTTGACTCATTACTTTTATATCATAAAACCTAAAATCAAAGTTGAACAATTCAAAATATTTGGGAGGATAATAAATGCATATGAGTCAAATATTTAAACATTAATACTCTTAATTCTTAATACCCAACTTTAAAAAAACATGATTTTAGAACTGGTTTATAATTTTAATTCTGTGGAGTACAGATGGAAATTTCTTTTCTTTTAAATGAACTGTTTGTACCTTTTTAAAGAACCGTTCTTTAACCTGTTATATAAATCCTTTTAACAAATTCTGAAATGTATTCAAGGAAATTTAACACAACAGAACTACTAAGCATGTACATATTTGATTACTTTACATATTTGGAAAAAAATCAAGTTGATTGAATATTTTAAAAGAAACATATCTTTAAATTTGTACCAAGCTGTACAGCATTTTCTAATTTCATTAGTAGACAGAAAAAATAAACCATTTTGGGTAATATTTCGGTATGAGTATATCAAGAAAGTTTGATGGTGTTTAACTGCCAAGAATCTTTTATTGGCACCTCTATTTGAAATGAATAATAGTAATGTAAAATATGAAATTTAGAATGCTCATTAGGCAAAACTTAAGATATTAGAAAATTTAATATTTCTATAGAAGTAATAAAGAGTAATTTCTCTTTCATTTAATAATGTTTTTATTGTGGTAGGTCCTTTTTTTTCTTACATTACTTCCAGAAACATTATAAATATATAAATTTTCTATTCTAATTTTATTTTCACTTTCCAAATTCTCTACAATAAGATTCAAAATAAAGTCTATTCATAAAGAAATCTTAAAAATCATTATTGGATTTCCTGATATTTGAAATCGTTATAATGTCAAGTAATGCATCAATCCATAAAAATGTACTGTTGCTGATTAACAATTTACTAATATTGCGCTCAAAACTAATAAATGGACTTTTGGCAACTGACCTCATAATTTTGAGCCATGATCAAGTAACATGGTACTAAAGCTAATACCCAGCTGTACTAACTTCTACACCATGCTTATATGGGGATTTTCACTCTAAATCTGTTGATGCTCAAACATCCTCCCGTTGGTGTGGTATGGAAGGCTAGGGGTACCAGCTCATTCTTCGTCACTTGATCATGGTTCAAAATTATGAGATCCGTCACCAAAAGCCCTCAATTAGCTATATATTGCGATTTCACTCACTCTCCATTATTACCGAAGTTATCTGAAGTAGTTGCAATTACATGTTTGTTTCGATTTTGCATTTATTTTAGAATATTTCTACAAGAAGCGAAAGAACAACTTTGCAGCTCTCTTTGAAATTTTCCTCTACTTACTGCTGAAGGATCTTTTTCAACCAAAAGAATTTTTTAGCTAAAACTATTTTCTTTACAGATCCAGATGGGAATTCTCCTCATTAAGTGAAAATGATATTCAAGTTTTGTACCGTGTAAATATTGAATCCGTGATATAATCGTAAATTTTGTACAGTGTAATATATTTTTTTACAAGTACCGTGTTATACGAGGGACCAGTGCCGGTTTAACCATTGAGCTCCTAAGGGCCCTGATAAGCTGGACTTAACCAGATTTTCTGGTTATAAATTTCGATCCGCCAATGCCAAGGGGGCCCGGGACCCGAAATCAGCTCAAATCGGCATTGCGAGGGACGAGCAGATGTGTGAAGTGCATTGGATATAGCATATCCAGGGCGATGGATTGGACGGGGTGGTCCGGTAAATTGGCCGACACGCTCGCCTGACCTCTCCTGACTAGACTTCTTCCTCTGGTGCCATATAAAGAGTCTTGTTTTCGCAAGCCATGTCGACTCCGACGAGGCCCTGGTTGCGAGGATTGCCGTCGTAGCAGGCTATATCCTGGAGAAGCCCGGGGTATTTGCTAATGTTCGACAGTCCCTCCACCTGTGGTGGTGGGAGACCTGCATCCTTACTGGTGGGCGCTCTTTCGAGCAGTTTTTGTGATTCCGCAAGAAAATCATGCGTATACCATTTTCTACGTGTCATCATTCACTCATGCGTACATCAAATTGTTTCGTTTTATTTTGAGCGGAGAAATAGCTTAGAAATAAACTACTCAATTTTGTCATCCCACTCTCGTTTATTTTACGTTTAGTGGGTAGTAGTTGCTGCCTAGTCAACCACCGAGCATCCAAGATCGTGAATAACTGAACTGTGTCCAGGGGAGGAGAGGGTTCAAATTCCACCTCCTGAACACAGTTGAAATTCCGCTACTTAACCACCCCTAACGATTCAGATTTTGAGCTCAAAATTTAAGTTTAAGATTTTGAAAGAATTTAATGCGATACAAAAAAAATAACGGTAAAAAATAGTTGTTCGTTACTCTAAAGTATAAAGCACCCTCTATCTCGACACTTTTTCACCTTTATCTTTAAACTTAATTTTTCATGAAAATACTGACAAAAAGAATACTTTTAGCGAAAACCACAAACGAATCGACCCATTTTTCCGTTTTTTATAATCATTTGAAATTTCGGGCCCTAAACTTTAAAGGCACCTATCTCCTTCGGAAGATGTTTGGGACCCTAAGTTTCCTACTTAATATTGTTTGTCTTGATGTGTACTATCACCCCTGAAAGTTCTGCTCAAGGGTTTAAGATACACCATGTATATTATAAATGAAATAAATTTACATCCATTTCAGAAGGTGAAAATAAAAAACATCTTTATTCCGCTCACTCCGTTATATGATTTCTCCTTGCTATAGCTAGGTGTTGTTTTAGAGCACTTAGCCTGTCAAGGCTTTTATCTCCTATCTTGAGGTGAATAGATAGCATGACATTTGATTTACTTGCCAATGTTTATATAAAAGTTTTAAAATATTATAAAAGAATTTAATACAGTTTAAAAGAAACATTAAAATTTTAAGATTACAAAAAATATTAAGTCATTTAAATTTAGAGAAAGCAAAAGCTTTTCTGAAAGCTATGAAAAAAATTTTAAATTACTAAGATCAAAACGTTTAATAAATTATTTAAAGTTCCCTCGGTCAATGAGAGCCTCGGGAGGATAAACTGCCTGACCAATAGGGTAACAGCTACTAGTGACATGTGAGTGGAATAAGTTGTGATGTGTGTCTGTGTGCTTGCTCCGTTCTCGAGTGGCCGGAGGGAGCGGTGTGATTGGTTGTTGTGCTAATGGGATGACTTGGGTCTCGGAAGGGGTCCGAGTGAGAGAACTTCCAAAGTCCGTACGGCCGATTAAGCTGTCTGATTGGCCGTGTCTGTCTGAGTGTGGAAGAAAAGATTTTTTACGAAGTAAGTTGAGTTTTTTTTCTAGAAAATTGAAAAAAATGATGAATAAAATGAGGAAACATAAGATTTAATTTAGGAGAATGTTTCTTGGTCTGTGTGTGTTATGGTGTTGGTGTGTACTTGATTTTTTGGATCGAGTAATTGTCTGATGTGTCGTTTTTAAAGAATTTTCTCAACAGTTTTTAGAGGAACTGTCGAATGGTTTTGAATTTAATTGCTCTTCTGAGGTCAGAGTTTCTCATGTACCATTTGGCACACAGAATCTGCCTCAGTGTTTTGTTTTGGATGCGTTCTATCAAGTCGGTGTGTCTCTTAGCTGCAAATCCCCAAATTAGACAGGCATAACTTATCATAAGTCTTAGAAGTGGAGCATAAATAAGTAATTTGTTAGATCTGCTTAATTTAAATCTTCTATGAATTTATGGGGTCAACGAGTTAACTTTTTTAATAAAGTTCTCACGTACGCGGGATATATGTTGTCAAAAAAAGTTTATTATCCAAAATGACACCAAGATATTTGATGTGCAGAGACCAAGGAATTTGTTCGCTTTGTAAGAAGATTTTTGTGTGTGTGATGCGAGTTCTCTTAGTGAAGAAGACCGCCTCCGTTTTTACAACATTGTGGTTTTACAGTTTTAAAGCAACTCTTTAAATCATCATCTTATTCTTTCATTTCCAGATACAACAGGATAAAAGACTAATAATCTGAGCTTAAAAATATAGACATAAAAGATTTGTCTGACAAATAAAACTAAATACACTACTCCCAACAAAGTTCTCGTTGAAAAAGGAATAACATACCCAAGTTCATTTGCCTTCCTTCATCTATCAACACCTGTTACTACAAGGTTACAAATAGCAAAAATTGGACTCTGGTGGAGTACGGACTCGGGTAATCTCACTCTCTTAGAAGAATAGGTTTTAAACAGCAGGCTGTTCCCTTGGTGTAAGAGGGGGAAATAATAAAAAAGACACGGAGAAAAAAGCCCACGTCGCACTGGAATGGGTCACCTACTCTACTTGCAACCAATTTGTTTGTATGAAGCGTGAATAAATCTATCGCTTACAAATATGCTTTTGCAGAGTAATTAATGGATTAAGAAGGAACTTATCAGCAGGTTATAATATACTCGGTATTTATTTACGTTTGTGCAAATTGAAACTTTTACACTGTTGCCATTCCAATGAATGTGATACAATATTTTCAGTTTGCGCGTGACCAATCAATAGAAGATGCAGCCGCTACACACTCCCTTCCCAGTAAAAACGATCAGGAGATATTAAGGAGTATAGTCTGCTAAATAAGATGAAAACCTAACAGTCCTGCCACTGCGGGTTGCATATTGGTTACTTGCAAGTGGTGATCCCTCTGGAGGTTTCCGATGTGGGAGTGATTCTAAGAGCTTCGGATGACAAAATATTTTCTCTAGTTCTCTCTGAGATCTCTGTGTCCTTCAAAGTGAAACATGGTTTCAGTCTGTCGATAGAAATCCTTTTTACGATTCCTTTTATTTCGACATCGAAGTATTTTGAAGCTCGATGTTTCACAGCGAAAAAACCAAAATAAACAGGTTGTAAGGATGAGCTGGCCGCATTATTGTATATAAACACATGAGAGCAATTGTAGAGCTGTTTGGACACGAAGACAGTTTTATTTCCATGAGTAGTAGTATCTGAAGGTTTCATCTAGCGTATTGTTCTTTGAAGCCCTTGAACGAATTCCGAGTGCTGGACGTTAGAAATCCTGGTAACAAACTCACCAGGTGAACAAAGTGGACTTCCATACAAAAGTTCGGTTGAAGAATATCCTATATCCTCTTTTAAAGAAGTGCGTATTCCAAGAAGAACAAAAGGCAAAAAGAGTTCACCCAAGATTTGCTTTGCAGTAAATGACATCTCAGACTAGCTTTTACACTTCTATGTTGCCTTTCGATTAACCCATTTGATTGCGGATGGTACGCGGTCTTTATAGAGTTTTGAAAGCCAAAATATTTGCTTAGAGAGGAGAAAAGTTGACTCTCGAACTGTCTTCCTTAGTCCGCCGTAATACGCTGAGGAATTCCAAAACGACTAATCCAGGTTGAGATCATGCCTTTTGCAACTGTTTCTGCTGATTGATCTGTCATAGACAGTGCTTCAATCCATCTTGAAAAGCGATCAATCATCGTTAGCAGATATCTGAAACCTTGGCATGTAGGTAAAGGCCCAACTCTATATCGATATGTACATCTTGAAATCGTTCAAGTGGTTCAGTAAAATTCGATAGAGGTGAATGCGTATGACATTGAACTTTAGATTTTTGACCTTCCAGACATGATCTACTACATTTTTGGCAATCTTTATTGATGTTTGGCTATATGAATCTTTTAGTGATTAGTTTCCTTGTATTTCTAAAAGCTGGATGCGATGGATTGTGAATCGATGAAAATACTTGTTGGCGGAAGTTTGGAGGAATGTATGGGCGATTATTGCCAGTGGGCACATCACAATAGATTTTCTCAGTGCCCGGAATTAGAATTTGAACCATTTTGAGTCTTGAGACGTTTTTTAATATGTTCAAGTCTTCATTGTTTTGAAATTCCGATATGAGTGTATAAACGATTGGGGATGGCATGGAAATGGTATTAATCCTAGAAAGAGCATCGGCAACTTCTCCTTTTACATCTATACATATAAATAAAATTGAAGTGTCTGTTTGTAATTTCAAATTAGCAGCTTTTTACTTAATGCACTAAAAGTATATACGGTACTCATAACAAAAAACCAATTTTTAAAATTTTTGTCTGTCTGTCTGTTTGTTCCGGCTAATCTCGGAAACGGCTGGTGCGATTTTAAAAATTCTTTCACTAATTGGAAAGCTACATTAACGGGGAGTAACATAGGCTATATTTTATTCCCGTATTCTTACGGGAACGGAAATTATACGGGTGAACGTGAAACTGAATGCCAAGATGAACGCCAAGCTGAGCTAAAGAAGTCGTTTTGGTTACTGGCGACCGATGCTCTTCATGAGACATAATAGTGTTACGCGCACATCATAATTCGCTGACACGTGCCATAATTTTTTTTTATGATAGTTATCTCACTGTTCAGTTAAGTAGAGCATCGGCTGTTTCGGATGCACTTTTAAAAATAATAAATCAAGGCTTCATAAGCAAAAAGCAATGCAAGAAACAAAAAATTGATAAGTTTTAATCCTTTCTCTTTTTTTTATTTACATTTTTAGTCACATTTAAACAATAGTTATTATTTGCTTAATATTTATATTGTAATCGAAGAATAATAATTTTCAAGGTATCTTTCATTTTTCTACCTCTCTGTTTTTCTTAATTCAAATTGTTCTTAATTTCTTAATTGTGAGTTTTTTTCATTCGTTATATTTAAGCTTTTTTAAACTTTAACAGCTGAACTTTAAGTATAATAATTAGAAATCGATGTTAAACATTGTTAGGTTTTTATTCATGAAAATATTTCAGATTTTGATAAAAAACATAGCATTTATGATAATGTTCACAATCTCAATATAAAAGAAGATTCGTGGTTGTGTGAAAGATCCATTTTAGCACCTATAAACGACCAGGTTACTGCGCTTAATCAGCGCATGTTAAATAAGCTTCCTGGTGAATCACAAACATACCTTTCCATCAATACAGTTTGCAATCCGGATGAAACGGTTAGTTATCCAACAGAATTTTTAAACAGTATAATTGTGCCTGGTCTACCTCCTCACAAGCTAGAACTTAAGATTGGCGTTCCCATCATACTACTCCGTAATTTAAACCCACCAAAACTTTGCAATGGTACTAGGTTGCGAGTAGTGTCATTGCAAAGAAACGTTATAGAAGGTCGTATAATATCCGGATGCGGAAAAGGTAACATAGTACTTATACCACGAATTCCCATAATACCATCGAATTTCCCGTTTGAATTCAAAAGACTACAATTCTCTGTAAGTGTCAGCTTTGCTATGACAATTAACAAGTCACAAGGGCAAACGTTAAGCAAAGTTGACATAGATTTAACTAAGAGTTGCTTTTCACATGGCCAACTATACGTGGCATGTTCACGTGCGAGGAATGCCACTGGCGTTTTGGTTTTAGCTCAAGAAAATCGTACACCAAATATTGTATATAAAGAGATTTTTCAATAAATTTAATACTGTACATAGAGAGGATGTTCAATAAATTTATACGAAAAAAACCACACAAAAATTAACAAAAAACAAAGAAAATTAAAAAAATAAAACAATAAACACCAAAAAGCAGAAAGAACATAAAAATATAAAAACAAAACATTGATTCACAAAGTAAAAAAATGACAAACTCTCTCTCTCTCTCTCTATATATATATATATAGCGTGTATATATTACTTAACGTGGAATACAGAATTATTAAGTTTTCGTAAGATCTGTGAATTGAACAAAACACTTTTTGTAAATTTCTACGTGAACGAAGTCGCGGGTAACAGCTAGTATTGAATATTAGCTGAAAATTGAGCAATATAACTCAACTGCCGTGCTTGTGTTGGTGAAGCATTATCTATATTTTGCTGAAAGGTGAGAGTGATAGGTTTGTGGTCCATATAAATGATGAAGGATCTCCCTCTTCTAATATGTGCCTAAAATGTTTTATTGCTGTGTAGATGAGACAAGAGCTCCCTATCGTATGCGCTGTATCTTCTCTGAGTATCTGTTCAGGAACGGGAAAAGAAGCTTAACGGACGTATTGTCACTTGTTCAATTTGATGAATTACAGCACCAATGGCTGTATCAGAGGCATCGCATGTGAGACATATAGCAGCTCACAAGGGATGCACCAGCATTGCGGCATGACATAGGGCGTCTTTAAGGTCTGTGAATGCTTTGCGAGACTGTTCGGTCCATGTCAGTGGTATTTTGCTGCTTATGCTTTTTCCTTTTGATAATGCCGTGAGAGGTTGTTGTAGCGTGGTGCAATTTGGGATAAAATGGTGGTAAAAATTAACCATTCCCAGGAATTTGCGCAGTTTAGTGGTTGACGTGGGCTCAGGTACACTTTGTACCGCTTCAACCTTCGACGGAAGAGGGCGAATTCCTGTGCGTGAAATTTCATAACCCAAATATTTAATTTTTGACGTACCAAACACACTTTTAGAGACATTTATACACAAACCGTAGTTATTTAACCTTTCAAATACTGTGAATAAATGTTCGCGATGTAATTCTTCGTCTGGAGAGGCAATTAGAATGTCATCTAAATAGAAGAACACAAAGTACAAATTAGATAACACCATATTCATGAATCTTTTAAAGGTTTGGGCCGCATTGCGTAAACCGAAAGTCATAAGTGGAAATTCGAACAGCCCAAATGGAGTTGTTACAGCCGTTTTAGGAATATCTGTTTCGTTAACCGGAATCTGCTGGTAAGCTCTAATTAGGTCAATGGATGAAAATATCTTCCTTCCCTGTAGCACAGAACTACAGTCCGTGAGGAATGGCAGTGGATAGCAATCTGGATTGATAACGTTATTAAGGGACTTGTAATCTCCACATGGCCTCCAGTCACCCGATTTCTTTAAGGCGAGGTTCAAGGGGCTGGCCCAACGACTTTCAGAAGGCCTACAAAGACCTTGATGTGACATGAAATCAAATTTCGTTTTTGCCCCTTTCAACTTTTCTGACGAGAGTTTTCTGGCTCTTGCGGTGATTGGAGCACCTTTAGTTTCGATAAAATGTTCTATGTTATGACTTTGAATTTTATTATTGATGAGTGTTGGTTGAACAAGATCAGAGAATTGCGCTTAAGAATATCTTCATACTTTTACTTCTCCGACATTATTGTAAGATTTACCAATAGTGGATAAGGAAGTGATTCCCATCCATAACTTTGCGATTCTTGCTGTCCGCCAAAAGGTTAAAATGGGCAAGAAAGTCCATGCCTGTTATTGCTTTGATGACATTTGCAATCATGAAAGACCAATTGAACGCTCTACTAACTTAAGCAACTTTTGCCCATAAGCTTTAATTTTGGTTCCATTGGCGGCGAAAAGCTCGAGTTTGGCGACGGATTGTTTTTCTTGAGGGGTAGGTAGAATCACAGAAATTTTTGCACCCGTATCGATTAAAAACTAGGTATTGGTCTTTTTTCCCTGAATATAAAGACGACACAGCTCCACCCCTGGACTCTCTGTCGTCTGGCAGAGCTGGGGGTCTAGTTTCCCTGTGTATGATCTGTGTGCTGGATAGGCCAATTGCAGGGTTTAACGCATTTGTAAGCCCTCTCGCCAAATCCTGCATGGTAAAAGCATTACTGCTGCGTCCATTGACGGAATTGTTCCGCGACCTAGTTCTAAACCACTATTTGCTATGAACCCTCCTTTTACTTAATTCGTCAACTTGGAGAGAAAGCTGTACAATTTGTTCTTGCAGATTTTCCAAAATGTTTTCGTTGCTAGGCTATTTAACTGCATCAACATTTTGATTAAGTCGATGATTTTATCTCCCACATTTTGTCTGCCATATTTGCCAGTTTTGAAAAGTCATCCCCATTTTTTGATAATATACTTGACATTTTGGTAGGTAGCCTTTAAAGCCACAGAATTTTAAGAAAAGATTCGCTTACCTTATCAGTAACCAAATTTCTCATTTCACAAAATAGCTGAGAAGGTTTTTTATCGCCCAATTCAACATCGGTTAGTAACTTCTTAGTCTTTTGAGTTTCAGTTTCAGCGAAGATGGAAATGAGTCTTTCTTTATATATATAATTGTGGTATATTTGCAGTCTTCATTTGTTAAAATATCCGTAACTTGAGCTAGAATTTCGGCTTTTATTGAGCTAACAACGTAATCATATTTTGTTTGGCCAGCTGTTATTGAGGCGTTTCGAAATTGTGCTTCTAATTGCAAAAACCATATTTTCGGATCTGGTTTCCAAAATGTTGGTGGTTTAATGCTAACTCTAGCAACAATGGATGAAGAATAATTTTCGTTTTCGCTTTTCATTTTCTTGATAAATTACCTGAGTCCGGGACTCACCAATGAAGCATGAATATTTAAATCTGTCTCTTACAAACATGCTTTCGCAGTGTTATTAATTGATTAAGAAGGAACTTATCAGCAGGTTATAATATACTCGGTATTTATTTACTTTGTTTGTGCAAATCGAAACTTTTACACTGTTGCCATTCCAATGAATATGATATTTACAATATTTTCAGTTTGCCCATGGCCAACCAATAGAAGATGCAGCCGCTACACGTATTTCGAAAAGCTCTTTATTAAGTTTGACATGAAAGGCATGATTTTTGAGGTATTAATTATAAGGTGAAAGGTTAGTGTGTTACGGCTTATTAATGCGAAAAAAAGCAAAGCGAGGGATATTGGCGATGAACTTCGTAAGTTTTAATCTTGCTAAGGGAAGGGGAGGGGAATTAAGCTTCATAAGAAATAATACATTCATGTCCCTTTATCTATACCTTTAGTTTTCAGCAGTGTCATTCTGCTTTTTTTTTCTGTACTGTTATATTCTGATTACATTACTTTTTTTATTCCTATTTCTTTTTTCCAGTTTTTTGGTACTTTTCTAATTGTTTATCAAAATTGTTTCTTGACTTATCAAATTCATATCAGGCTCTACGTTTGGTTCCTCGTCTTCAAAGCTCTTTCAGTTATTGGTATAGGAGATAATTGATATATGTATCAATTATATTATAATTCTTTAAAACATGTTTTTTTTAAAAATTTGTTTCTGACTTTCATGCAATGCACCTGTTACACAATGTTAAAATAGGAAAAATATAACTGTAACTGTGAATAATGTTTACATTTGGTTTCGGTATGCATCTAAGGTCTTACTGGGGCCTATGTTGCTCCTCATCCGCAAAACTTTATAACAAAAATTTTTACTGAAAGGAATTTTCTGATTTGACAAAAAGAAATTCCTATGTTAGTTCAATGCAGCAGTTTATTATTATGTTTTTTGAAAGTTAGAAAAAATTGAGAAAATTATGGTAATTCTCTTATTTCCTGGAACATTCTTTGAAATTTTTAATAATTCTTAAATGTCTCAGGATACTTTGTTTGATATAGGTACACATGAAGACCTTGTTACGAAACAATCTAAGCATAAAAAATCAACGGTATATACACCTGCAACAGCTGGACAAACTATACCAAGTGCAGAAAAAAGTAACAATAACGAGCGACGATATTCCTGTGAGTTATGTGACAGAAATTACAGTAGCAAAACTGGACTAACCAATCATTATCTTGTACATTCACAGATAAAGCCTTTTAAATGTGATATATGTGACAAAACTTTTACAA
The DNA here is from genome assembly GCA_019973975.1 of Trichonephila clavata. Lineage (NCBI taxonomy): Eukaryota > Metazoa > Arthropoda > Arachnida > Araneae > Nephilidae > Trichonephila > Trichonephila clavata. Next base: position 5,801 of record BMAO01023027.1, on the reverse strand, counting down.
AAAAATGCACATTAACTGTCCATCTTTCGATTCATTCTACTGAGCGGCCTCATGTTTGTGAGATATGTAGCAGACCTTTTGCTAGAAAAGCTGACTTGAAGAAACACAAACTTATCCACACAAATAAAAATCTTATACATGTGATATCTGTCACGCTGAGTTTAAACATATAACTTATCTCCGAAAGCATGAAGTAAACATTTAACCAAGGAATCTGAGAAAAAGAGAGCTGTGGAAAAAAAGGATCTACCAAAACACATTGATGAAAAGATTTCGGTATGGATAAAAAGTTTTGATACAAAGAAAAGCATTTTAGATGATGAAAAAGTTTTAAAAGATACCAATAATTTTAAAAGTTCAGAAGTGTCTCATAACACAAAAAAGACCAAAGAGATACCTGTTTTTCCAGTCAAAGAAAACGAGCTAAGTAGCGCTTGTGAATCAGAAATAATTACAGAGGTGATTGATGTAAGTGAAAATTTAGAAACTCTAAATTCTAATATACTCAGTGATTCAGAAAATAACATTCAATGTTGTAATGTGAAGCAAATAATAAAAGATGGCAGTGATTCTTTATCTGATATTAGCTTACACGATGAAGCATTTCTTTTGAATCTGAAAATATTAATGAAGAGATTCAAAATAGTAGCCTTTTAAGTGATAAAATTGATTCCTTTTCTGAAATTGATACCAATAATTTAGAAGTTTTAAAAGTGGAAGAAAAAGCGAAAAGTGCATTCCAACTTCAAAACTTAGTATTGCTGAAAATATCTGTAATAATAATTCTGAGAAAAAACAAATGAAAATAATGGATATAAATGATATTTTAATTAATAATTCTGAGTTAGAGACAGTGTCAACAGATCAAAATAACAAAGTCAATAATTCTCAGCCAGAGCAAGAATTGGCCATTCTGAAAGACAATGTTCTTAGTTTTGGCATGGAAGAAGAAATAATAAATATCAGTGAAAAAATCCTTAATTCTGTAACTGAGCAAAAGATTATAACAAATTTGAATAACAGTATTCTTATAATTCTGAAATAGAGCTAGAAATAATTTCAAATCTAAATCATGCCATATTTAATAATTCTAAAATGAAACAAGAAATTATAACATATGTGAATGGAAGTATTCTCAGCAATTCTGAGATAGAGCTAATGACAATATGAATGCAACTATTCTTAACACTTCTGAAGTAGAGCAAGAGATTTTAACAAAATTAAATAATAGTGTCTTAAATAATTCTGAGATGGAAAAACAGATAATGGCAAATCTAAATGGGAGTGGCCTAAATAATTCTGAAATGGAACAAGGAATAATAATAAATTTAAGTGAAAGTGACTTTATTAATTCTGCTGTGGAGCAGGAAGTAATAGCAGATTTAAATGATTGTAATAAATTCTGAAACTGAGCAAGGGATGGCAAATTTAAATGATGATGAACTTTGTAATTCTGAGATTGAGCGAGAGATAATGGCAAATCTAAATGAAGATGTTCTTAATAATCCTGAGATTGAGCAAGAGATAATAGCAAATCTAAATGAGGATGATCTTTATAATTCCAATATAAAGCATGAAATATGGCAAATTTAAATGAAGATGATCTTAATATTCCTGAGGTAGAGAAGAGTTAATAGAAATCTAAATGATGGTGAACTTTTTGATTCTGAGATAGATCGAGAGATAATGGCTAATCTAAATGAGGATCTTAATAGTTCTGACATAGAGCAAGAATTCATAGAAAATATAAATGATGATGATCTTAATAATTCTGAGGTAGACCAAGAAATAGTGGCAAATCTAAATGTGGACCTTAATAGTTCTGACATAGATCAAGAGTTCATAGCAAATATAAATGATGATGATCTTAACAACTCTGAGGTAGACCAAGAGATAGTGGCAAATCTAAATGTGGACCTTAATAGTTCTGACATAGAGCAAGAATTCGTAGAAAATATAAATGATGATGATCTTAATAATTCTGAGGTAGACCAGAAATAGTGGCAAATCTAAATGTGGACTTAATAGTTCTGACATAGATCAAGAGTTCATAGCAAATATAATGAAGATGATCTTAATAATTCTGAGGTAGACCAAGAGATAGTGGCAAATTTAAATGAGGATGGTCTTAATTCTGACAATGAGCAAGAATTAATATTAAATCTAGATGATCATAATAATCCTGAGATAGAGCTAGAGATAGCATCAAATATAAATGATGATCTTGATAATCCTGAGATAAAGCAAGCTATAACAACAAATTTATATGATGATGATGATCTTAACAATCCTGAACAAGATATAATGGGGAATCTAAATGATGTTGATCTGAACAATCCTGGAAAAGATATATTGGGAAATCTGAATGATAATGGCATTAATAATGATTCTGAAGTCGATCTAGAGATAATGATGGATGAAAATGATAATGTCCACATTAATAATTCTGAAATAGAATTTCAATTAACAGTAGATGAAAATGATAATGTCTTTATTAATAATTCTGAAATAGAAGATGAAATAAACAAAGAAAATGCATTATCATTATTTATGAACAATAACTTTGATGTTTCTGAAGATGGATGTAATATTACTAAAGAGATGCTTGATAATTTTCCTGTAGAAATGAGTACCAGTAAAAATACATCCAAAACTTCAGATGTTTCTGAAAAGCTGAATAATGACATTCAAAATGTGCAAGCCTTGTTTTCCTGTAACCCTCTTCTTAATGATGATATTGAAGGTATTAATTTATTTGGTGATGGAAAATTTTATTCATGTAATATTTGTGATAAATTATTTGATGATCAAATGTCTCTTCTAACTCATATTTCTAAACATACAAATGAAGATTTATTGAAGTGTTATGTATGTGATGCAAATTTCAACTGTTGTGATGAATTACAGTCACACATTTCATCACATAGTGATATTCCAATTAAAGATGTGGATAAAATCATGGTTGAAGGTATTGACTCTGATTTTATTAAATTCGAAAATTTAACATTGGATAAAATTTCTATAGATGAAATAGATACATTGATTCTGCTGATGATCCTGAAGAAAAAATTGATGAGCTACAAGTGGAAAATGCATATAAAGACAGTAAGAGTAAGGAAAATACTGAAAGTGCTATGTCTAAAAAAATGACTTCATTACATAAAAAAAGTTCTGAAACTAATCAAATGGAAGAAGATGAACTTGAAATAGAAGATTCAGATTTACTATCAGAAATTTCAAAACTAAATATGGACAAAATTTCTTTTAATTCTATCTTTAGTAGCAAAAATTTTAATTTGAGAGACTTGGAAATCCTTTATGAAAGTGATGATGATGATGATTCAAAATTTAAAAGCTCAAAGAAGATAAGAATTCCAGTGAAAGATATTGATGAAGATTCTTTGAGGAAAATCATTCAAGATATTAAACTAAATTAAATTGTGATTCAGGTTCAGAATGCTCAGAAGATGATTTTGAAACTTTTGTTGATCTATCTGATACAGATATTCCTCCAGATAATGAGCTTTTGGAAGAAAATCTTATTTTAAATGATGTAGCTAACATCCACGATTTGCCTGTTATTGATAATGTAGCGGAAAATCTTAATCAAATTATCTCCAGTGGTGATGCCATCAATAAAATTCAACCTTCATTGCAAGTAAATACCTCCTCTAATAATTTGGATAAAGTTAGTGCAAATGATGTTGTGAACAATACTGCTAATGACAATAAACTGCTGAAAGTAATAAGAATATTTCCTACAAAACAGCTTCTTCCAATATTGGTACAAAAGATAATTCTCCTGTTGAAGTGAATAAGAAGCCTTATGTTTGTCCTATTTGTGAAAAAACTTATAGAAAAAAGCTTTATTTAAAAGGTCATTATTTGACACATTTAGGTATAAAACCATACCATTGTGAGAAATGTGACAAAACTTTTACAAGAAATGTATCCTCACTATACATTCTAGGATTCATACTCAAGTCAGAAAATATTCTTGTAATGAATGTGATAAAACTTTTCTGCGGAAGACAGACCTCCAAAATCACTGTTTGATTCATACAGATAAGAAACCTTATATTTGTAATATTTGTCAAAAAGCATTTAATGACCGAGGAAATTTACGAAGGCATAAAATTACTCACACGAGTCTAAAACCTTACGTTTGTAAAGTATGCAAAAAAGAATTCTCTGAAGAAATAAGCTTGCTTTCTCATGTAAGAGTACATATTAAAGAAGCCGCAGAAGAAGTTAATGACTTATTTACTGCTGAAATTAGAACCTATTTAAAAGCTTTCGAAGATAAACTACATATATGTAAAACTTGTGGATTGAAGTTTGCTCGTCGTGATAGGCTGCTGAAGCATGAGCGAGCCCACAATGAAAAGAACTTATTTTTGTGCGAAATCTGTGGATCAACTTATGAAAGTAGATCTGAATTACAAACTCACGTATTAAATCATACAGACACTTTGCTTGATGATTTTGGTAGTAACATAGAAACTTTGGATAATGTTGATTATTTGGATGTAACAAGCTTAGAGCCATCTGTCCAAAGTTTAAAGAAGACTTATACTTGTGTTAAATGTTTGAAATTTTTCAAGCAAAAAAGGGCATTTCTTCTGCATTCTATGACTCATACAAAAGAAAAGCCATACAAATGTGAAATATGTCAAAAAGGTTTTGGACAACCAACTACTTTAAAACGTCATGTTTTAACACATACAGGTACTAAATCTTTTAAATGTGATCAGTGTGACAAAAGTTTTTCATGGAAATCTTCTCTTTTAAAACATCAAGCCAAACATTCTCCAAAATAATTAAATGTATCTTTTGTTTGATAATTTATGAGCTTTAATACCTTCCTATTTATCAAGAGATGATGTCTTCTAATATTTCTTAAAATGATAGTGATATTTCATAATCATGTTCAAAATTTTAATATATATGTATCACATAGGAATTGATTTTTTTTATATTATGTTTGAATTTTTTAAATCTAAATCCTAAGCAGTGTGATAAAAATATATATATAAATTAATGTTTTTTTTTTTTTTTTTTGAAAATTTTCCAATCAAAAATAGAATTGCATTTTGATTAGAGTGGTGATCTTAACATTAATAGAAAAATAGGTACTTGCATATTAGCATCACTGCAGCCAATCTCAGCATAGTTTTAAAAATTTATATTTTTAGTACTAATAAGAATATCTTTTAGTGTGTCCACAACAATTTTAAAATGTCCTGGTATAAATTTCATTCTTTTTTTAATTCCTGCATCGATGTTCCTCCTTTCTTTCTGTGATTATTGTTTTTAGTTCACATTTTGTTTTTATGTCATGGCTTCTAACTCATTAAATATGCTCTACTGGTCTTAATCAGGTGATTGAGAAGGTGTTTTCAGAATTTGAAACAGTTATAGAGACACTAGAAGCATATGTTGAGGGCAGTGTGCTTTAGGTCATTACTTTGTCAAAAAGTGAAGTTGTCTTCAATTCCCAAATTTTGGGTGGATAATTTCAAATTGTTCTTTAAAATATTTAAATGAAGCTCATGACTCACAATGTGATAAAAAAAATACCGAGTTACCACTAATCCTGAAGCAACTTCACTTCTAAATTCACTGTTCTAACTAAATTCTTGGGATTAAGTTTCAGAAATTCAGCATTGACAGCAAATTGGTTGGGATGACAGTAAATTCAATACTTTTGATTATGACAGGCTTTAAAAAATGAGGAACTTAATCCTAAGAATTATATAGAGAAAGTTGTAAGTGTAACGTACACTTTTGAGAGCCACTGT
>BMAO01023026.1:0-16915 GCA_019973975.1 Trichonephila clavata | reverse complement strand
CGAACTCGAGCTCCAAATGAACACAAATCGGAATGTTTCGACAACTAACAGTGGTACTGTTATTAGCGCTATTTTTCAACGGTTTTTAAATACTTTGAAATCGCAAGTATATATGTCATATTTTAGTTATCATTACCGCTCTTCCCCAAATTGAACAAGAATAATTATATTTGAAAAAAAAATTGCATTACTCCTTGTGTTAATTAAATAAAATTTTCATTAAAGATATAATTATTCCATAGAAAATTGTTTCCAATCATACTCGATTCGTTTTTTCAGGATTTAAGTTGCTATTTCGAATTTACCACGATAACATGTCAGATGTTACACATCGTATGCGACTACTGTAAGGCTCGTTTTCTTTTTTTCTTCAATTTAAATATTGCATGGGTTATTGTAAAACTCTTCAATTTTTAATGCAAACACGAACTGATCTCAGTGCGCAACACCCGTGAGGACCAAGGCTTATTGTGCCTATCTCAGTATAATGTAATTATGAGTTTTATAAATTAAAAATAAAAAAAAAATATCTATGAAGTTTTTACTTTATATTTCTTTTTAATTCTTTAATAACAAACAGTTCTTTCGGCTATGTTAGTAGAGTTTACCAGAAAAGATTTATCACATTAAGAAAATATATGTCAGCCTAGCTTGGTTGAGTACTTCGCCATCGCGTCAAGTTAGAAATTAATAAATTTTAGTTTTAAAAAACTAAAAAAGACACGCTTTTATAGTTAATCGAACAAAATTGTAATTTAATATTTTTATAGCTAAATTTGGAAATGGGATGTGGAATTAGTCGCCAGAGATGCGGGATGCTATCTGAAAATAGGAAATCGTTAATCCTGAGGATCCCGATCGGACAATGGAACAAAATTATTATATTGTCATCGATCCTTGACAAGTGAGAAAAGTTTCAAATTAATCTGACCTATTAAAGTGGGTAAAAATTGAGTTCAAAGATTCTGCGGCGGTGTTCATCAAAGACCCACTTCCCGTAGGGAACGAGTGACGTCTCGACGGTCAAACAGTTTCTCGTGGGAAAGTATCCCAGGGTGGACACCCCGGCGCTGATGTCCTAAGAAAGTCAACCTCTGACCTTCCTTGATCTAGCCGACAGTAAGGGTCACGCAGTTCCCACGCCAGCCGCCGGTTTTCAAACTACACCGCGCGAAGGGAACTTTGGACCAATAGAAGAATGGTTTCACAGAATACGTCCAAACAGAAGAGACTATACATCACGTGTCCCTTTCGTGGGCGGGACGTATTCCACTTTACAGAGGCTCTGGAATCGAGAGAAAAGAAGTTTTACTAGAAGCAGTTTTGGACAATCAATTTCTCATTTTTGTTTTCATAATAGTATATCTTTCATCTCTTAATTCATTCATTGCAACTTAATATCAATATTTTCATTTTACTTAATTGGCCGCTAATGAGTTGCTTTTGGGACATGGAACGCAACGCGTTCCTCCGTCCCCTAACCGAATAGTGAGCGAGGCCTGAAAGTGGATAAAACTTCCTGGAGCGGAGAAGGCCTCCTGATTAATGGGGATGATGGTGATCCCTGATTGGTTGGGTGAGTGAGTGAGAGAATATTAACGTCGCACTGATTAGCAACACGAGGGCTTTTGGTGACGGTCCGCGTGATTTTGAACCATGGTCAAGTGACGCGGACGACACCTGAGCTGGCAGCCCCTCTCCTAACTACCACACCACACCAACCCTGATTGGTTGGAGTTGTAGTCTGTGGCTAAGGCATGAGCTATTTCCAAAATTTTAACGTTAGACTTCGCTGCGTATCCCCACACAGGACAAGCGTAACATAGGATGGGCCCGCAAAACAGCAGTGTAGAGAAGTACCTTATTAAAAAATATCCATATCGGAAATTCCGGTTGATTATGGGGTAAATTAGTCTCAGTGCGATTCCGGAAACTTGTCCTTGCGAATGTAGAATGTGTGTGTTTCCAAGTGAGATTTTTATCAAATATGATACCAAGTATTTTGTGGATTGAGACCAGTGGAGTTGTGTGGAACATAGTGTGGGTGGTGTGATTGGTGTTCTCTTTTTTGTGAAAATAACAGCTGCGGTTTTATCTACGTTGATTTTTATTTGCCAAAGGTTAAAGTACGTTTCTAGAAGTTGAAGGTGTCTATTGGGCGTAATTGTAATTGTTTTCGTGTTTTTGTACGTAGCCGAGATTGCAGTGTCGTCGGCGTAGATGTTGGTCATAGTTTGTGGGTGTGAGGGTATGTCATTGATGTAAATGTTAAAGAGAATTGGTCTAAGTAATGAACCTTGAGGAGTGCCAATATTAACTTTGTGTGTTTGTGAGAATGTGTCGTTGACTCTGACTTTGTAGAGCCTGTTGACGAGGTAGAAATTTAGAAAGTGAATGAGAGAGGGGGAGATTGTTTAGTAATGAGTTTGTAGATAAGTCCACTGATCCAGACCCAGTCAAATGCCTTTTGGATATCTAGAAAGGCAGCTCCAGTGGATCTGCCTCTCTGAAATCCTGAGGAAATTTTTTCCGTAAATCGGAGCAGTGGTAGTAGGTAGAAAGCTGATTAGTGAAGCCAAACTGGTTAGGGTTGAGAAAATTATTATTATTGATAAAATCTTTAACTCTGTTAAGAATGATGTGCTCAGAGTAATTTTACTAAAAGCAGAAAGGAGAGAAATAGGCCTATATGAATCGGGATAGTGATTATTTTTTCCAGGTTTTTTGATAGGGAATACAATGACAATTTTCCAATTGTTTTGAAAATGCCTAAGGTAAAGAATTTTGTTAATGATGTAGGTTAGAATAAGGAGGGTTTTAGTAGGAAAATTTTTAATTATTTTATTAGAAATATTAGCAACACCTGGTGCTTTATTGTTACGGAGTCTTTTAATATAATTAATGATTTCATCTGGGTTAGTGGGGGTGATGGGGGAGGAGGAAGGGTTAGCGAAAAAGTTTTCGAGAGTGTTAGTGACGTCAAATTCGATGTTGTTTGGGAAGTCGTCTGGTATTTTATTTTCAGTGTAGTTGGTCCTTGAAACTATTTGCGATAAGATTAGCCTTTTGGTCATCGCTAGTAACGAAGAAGTGTTGAGTGTGGGAATGTTGGAGAGTTTCTTACGAAAGTATTTTTGTGTTTGCCAGAGACTGTTATCGTGTGTGTTGAGTGCAATTAGTTTAGTGTTCCAGACATGTTGTGTGTGTATTTTGAGCTGTTTTTTAATGTGTGCTTGTAATCTATTTGCTTCTATTCTGTAGATTGGGCTTAACGTGTTGTGGAAAAGTTTTTGGGCTCTGTTTTTTTGTGTAATGAGATCTTTAATGTGTTTTGGAGTGTAGCTGTGCGTCTTGTTTGTGATTGGTTTGGAGGCGTGGTTATGAGCGGAGCGAACAGCATCGGTGAGATGTAAAATTTGTCTTCAAGAGAAACGGGGTTATTAATATGTTTGAAGTTGGTGAGGTGAATGTTGTTAAGATTATTTTTGAAGGCAGACCAACAGGTGATAATTGCTCTATGATTGTTTTTGTAAATAGGTGAATGGATCAAAAAATTGAGAAGAACGGGATAATGGTCGGATGAAAGTTCTGAGATAGACTCAATGTTGTAAGGGAAATTGAAGTTACTGATAAATGCTATATATGTCAAGTGTGTTAGAGGAGTAATAGCCAAATCTGGTAGGAGTATTAGGAAATTGAATGATTAGATCGGTTAAATCTGTAAAATTTTTAAGTTGTGTGCCTCTCGTTGAATTGTGGGAGCAATTCCACGTATTATGTGTGGCGTTAAAATCGCCAAAAATCACACAATTGCTATTGATCTGCAGGATATTTTCCAAGGTCCATGGGTGAAATAAATGATTTGTCAAGATAAAAGTTAAGAGTTCCACCTGATGCTTGTCCGTCCGTGACGCAATCGTTTCTATGGCATTTGTAGTTATTGATTTTAAAATTGTGGTTTGGTCTCAAATGTGTTTCCTGGATGAGAATTACGTCGGAACAGTACTTCTCTACAAAAAATTTTAAATTCGGGAATTTTACCAATTATGCTGTTTGCATTCCATGAACACAAACTCAAGCCATGCATAAGGTGTCTATTTATCGTCATCGTCTTGGAGTGCCTCTACTAGGGCGTACAATTCTTTTTTCTTATTGGATTTGGATTCAGTAGATTTTTTAGGTGGGGTGGCGTTATCATTAAAATTCATGTTATTAATTTGTTGGGTTAATCCCGTAAGAGCAGAAATAATTTGTTGCAAGGTTTGACTAATGAGGTTAAAGTTAGAGCTATTGTCATTATTATTTTTCGGTTGAGGGGGGGGGGTTGTTGGTTGGAATGACCTTAGTTTGCGCGTTAGTAGTGAAAATTCCTTTGCTTTGTGGTGCCATCTGTTGCGTGTTTCTGGAGTTAGAAGTGTTGTTTTTGTTTGCGGCCTGAGCGAAAGAGAAGTTAAGGTAAAAGAAGTTGGGTCTAACAATGCTGTTTACTACGGAAGTGTATGTGTTTTTGTTGTTTATTGGAGTGCCTTTGCGGGGTTTTGGGTAGAGAGGGCATCTTGCGTAGTTTGCCATGTGGCCGAATTTCTTGCAGTTAATGCAGTAGGAGTTCTCTACTCTTTTGATCTGACAGTCTCGAGTCTGATGGGCTTCGCCGCACTTAAGACAGCGAGGTGTTAAGTGGCATTTTTCTACCGTATGGATTGAACTTATTGCAGGAGTAGCGCTGAGTGATACCCTTGCTTTCGTATCCTTCTACGTGTACTGTGATGTGCGCGAGTTTTGCAAGGTCAAATATTTTAGCGTTTTGGATGTTACGGGGTAGTGCTATTAGAAAAACTGGGAGGGGACATTTGTGATTTTATAAGTGTATTATGTGTGATTTTTTTTGTGTATAAGCATACAAATTCCGACAATTATCAAACATAGAAAAAGGTACGATGTTTAAGACAACTATTAGTACATATTTTTTTAATGAGAAATAAGAGCAAATAACTGAATCTGAATTTTTAAGTGACGTAGATACTAATTGAAATTTAAAGCCAGAAGGGGAGACATCCTTTATTACAAAATTGATTTAACATTACACAAGGGCAAGAGCATTTAAGGCTATGGGTCAACTGGGCCTGATACCAAGACTTCAGTTAGTACATCGTTTCGTTCTCAACACGGCCTCAATCTCATGATTCGAATAACTTTAATCCTCAAATATTTTTCTCCGGCATATCTGAAAAACTGGGAATTTAATTATTTGCTAACTGCAAGATAAATTATTATATCGTGACCGACGTTTCTATCTAGGCCTTCCCCCGTCATTACCCATTTACGCGGGAATAGGTTTGTGAATCATGCACATTTGTTTCGGGTTACAGTGTTTGTTAAAGTATTTGGTAATGTATGCTATACACCAAAGACGGGCAAGCTTTTCCAGGGTATGGGCTACTTCTAATTTTATTTCAAGGTGTTGCCATCCACTCTTTGGCGTAGGTGAGATGAGCAAAGAAAAAGGTCTACAATATTTATTATAACTTAGAGAGAGAGAGTGAGAGATAAATACGGAATATGTATTTACCTGTATAACTGCAATAAAATCAACTTACACATTTAAGACCACGTTTAAAACAAAATTCTTACATAATATCTACAAATATAATATGAAGTGATGCATTTATTTCGAAACAATTCAAAACACATTAAAAATAAATCATTTTCATCTCAAGTTAGTCTTCTACTAATTATAACTATGAGCACTTAGTCTGCATACTGTCAGCCAATTTGAATATTTCAGTATATAATTTTTAACTGCTAATGTCACCCCAAAATGTCTGGGTGGTCAGCCGGTTGGCCACGATGGGCCTAATGCCCACCCCTGCTTTGTACTGTTGATTTAAAAGGGTCACATGTATGCAAAAGTAGACCCTAACGCCGGTATTCACCGCTAACCTGACCCAGCGATGACGCCTGGGGTTAAGTAACCGACAGTCAAATTAAAACTAACCCCAGGTTAGAACTTCAATTCACCACTGTTTTACGATCTCAGGTTACTTGACTGCGGGTTTCCTAACCTGGGTGTGAAAAACAATGAGAGTTCAAAGTTCAATTCAATTTCGATAAATTCTAAGAAAGAAAAAGGTATCACTTACCTTATTCTTCGATTGCCCGGGATGAGCTCGACCTAAAATTCAATTCTGTTATTCTTATGAGTAATCAGAGTCCTTTTTGATATAAAAAAGATTTAATGAAGGAAAACTGCTAACTGATACATGTCTGTTCGAGTGGGCTCCACTCGTACTACTTCTCCTACCGATCAGATCATAATACAGAAGTGAAAAACAAAACAAAAAGGAATGCGCTTACAGCGCCACTGAAATTGAACTACAAAATTCGTTTCGTTCGTGACACTCCCCACCTTGAGTTTTTGATTTTGAAAGAAAAAACTCAATAAGAGTCCACTAGTCCTTTTCGGAGTTTCAAGAGTCTACCATAACGAGATCGTCGTGGTGTAGGCTGTTGAAGTCCAACGTCAGAAGTTAAGTCATCTGGAAGTTCAAGGGTCTCAACTCTCGGCTCCACTCCGGCTTCACCATCGGAAACACTGGAACAGGGCTGCATCGAAGAGGTCTCCACCTGCTGGTGTCCACTTGTCTCTGCTCTGAGCTTCAGTCCACCTCCACCATTAGAAACACTAGAACAGGGCTGCATGGCAGAGGTCTCTGCCTGCTGATGTGAACTTGTCTCAGCTCTGGGCTCCAGTCTAGCTCCACCATTAGAGACACTGGAACAGGGTTGCGTCAAAGGGGTTGCCGCTCCCTGATGTTTGCTCAGTTCAGGATCTATATTAATAGGTAAATGATTTCCTTCATTAGCATCTGAAAATAAAGGAGAGTTAGTAGGGTGTACAGATGATTTAGTTTTCTCCATCACCTCTAGGAGATACAATTTTTGCACTGGATGCAGACAGGAGCCAAGTCTAGTTTTTACTTGGGCTACTCTAACCTTCTCGTCTTTGCCAGGGTAGAGTTTTAGAATTTTACCTAAATTCCAGTTTATTCTTCTGGTGTGGTCCCAGAAACCTCCCCACCAAAGAGCCTGGGGAGGGATGAATTTCCATGAAATTGGATTTAGTTTCTCTAAATTTTTCAATTTTTCTAAATCCACTTTCTGATAAAGTCGGTAATCACCTTCAAAATTGGTGCCGCTTTCAGTACAAATGGAGGTCAACAATTCAAGATGAATTGCTCTGTAGACTGTACAGATCAATATCAAAATCCAAATCTTCTTCCTATTCTTAAGAATGAGAGGTCTATCCAGGTATTTTCCTTTTATTTCAAAAATAGCAGTACCTCTCACCCGGTCTTGAAGTAAGAGTCTTTCTGATGCCGATATAGGCTTCATATTGGTTCTCTTGCATATAATGCAAATCTTGAAGACTTCTTTAATGGTTTTTCTTCTTTTCAGAATCCAAAAATTTTCTCTGAGTTTGTACATAAGCATCTGAAATCCATCATGGCCTAACAGTGGGTGCTTATAATTAATGAGAGCTTTGATAACTGGATGATTGGAAGAAAGTATAAAAGGTAAATGAAAGTCATGTCTAGCATAGGATGATTTCGTTGCATCACGAAAAAATCGTAATGACAGGTTCGCATCTTTAAAATCGAGATTCGATAATCTTCGTGGAATCTTGATGTTTTGTATCTCCATAAGTTGTTTTTTCCACGCCTCAAATTTTCTTTCGATGTCTATTTCTCTGTAAGAGATGGAAAAGGTATCTTCTTTCATACTCCACATAATTTGTATTTCTTGTGGGCCAGATTCCTGTCGGTTGTCCCTAAAGTCGAAATTTGGTTCTATATCACTATGTCGCCATCCACTTAAGTCGAATTTACCTAATGTCAACAATTCGGTGGAATCTCGTTGAAAAGACTTAAGTTCTTCGGATGAATCGACACTCGCCACACAGTTATCGACGTACATTGAATCTTTCAATTTTTCAGCAGCTTTTTCCAAATGTTCAGGAGCCTGCTTAAAACGATACTTTAATACTGCCGCCAATAAAAAGGGACTACATGAAACGCCAAAAACAACTCGACGATGCCTGTAGATAACAGCTTTCTCCGGATTACCACCTTCCCACCACAAGAAACGTAAGAAGTTCATGTTACTTTCGTGCAAAGATATTTGTAGGAAAGCTTTTCGAATATCAGATATGACTCCAATTTTTCCTAAGCGAAAACAATTTAAAAAAGCTGGTATAATTTCTTTCAAATTGGGCCCCTTTTCTATGCAATCATTCAACGAACAAGATTTTCCATGATGAGCTGACGCATCAAACACAAGACTAATCTTCGTCGTGGAATTTTCCTTGAATACAGGTCTGTGTGGCAAATAATGAAATTTCCCATATTTGTTTGGTTCATCTTGTGCTATCTTTTCTATAATGCCTTCCTTTTCCCAGTCTACAAATACTTGATCATAATCAAATAGTCTGCCTGTAAATTTTAAAGTTTTTACAGTTTTCTCCAATCTTTCTTTAGCTAAGCTGTAGTGGTCCTCAAATTTTCCACTCCCTTCTGTCCAAGGAATACTAACGATGTATCTACCCTCATCGTCTCGCAGTATCGTATTCTCACAATGTTTCAAAGCAAGATCTTGCAATTCTAATTTTGATCTCTTTTCACTGGGATCTTTTATGCCTAAAGAGTCTAATTCCCAAAGATCTGATATTTTTTCTCTATTTGTAAGAAGAGAATGAACAAGAAGAGAATTCTCTGATTTAAATTTAGATTAATTATTTAATTTTCCCATAAGTGTCCATCCCAAGCGAGTATTCACAGCTGTAAGTCCCTCAGAAAGTTGTTTTACCTCACCAGTAAATAATTTTCCAACTATGTCAGATCCTAACAGAATATGTATTTCATCAGAATGTTTTTCGAAAAGGCAAAGTTTGTTGTTTGCGGATGAATCACTAATAAATACATTAAGTGTTGCCAATTTCTGTAAAATGCGAGAGTCATTAATTCTGGAGATTCCTAAGCAAATGTTTTTCTGGTCGTTAACTTCCACATTAAAACTATATTTCCCGTCATAACTACACAAGTTAATTAAATATTTATCATGAACTTCGGTGATTTTGTGTCTTCCAAAAAGTCCGTGAGTAATTGTTTCTTTCCCAATACTTTTTAAACCTATAAATTTTGCAGCATATTCTGAAATGTAACTTTTTTGGCTACCAGTGTCTAATATAGCTCTTACTAATTGTTTGGAATTCCCATTTTTAATGTAAACAGTTAATGTTTGCAAAAAAACTTCCCCGGTGTTTTGGTTTGTTAGATCGGTGGATAATGATTCTATCTCCCTTTTTTGTTCCTTAAAACAAAAAAAATTATGATGTAAACCCGAACAAATTTCACATTTTGTTTTATTCATCGGGCAATTACGAGATAAATGCTTTGCGACTTTTAAACAGTTAAAACAAGCTCCTTTCCGCAATAAAATATTCTTTCTTTCTTCTAAAGACAAATTAATTACGTATTTACATTCATTCGAATTATGAGTCATGGACTCGCAAAATATACAGCTGAGTTTTATTTTGTCTTTATTTTCTTTAACAGGCGCCGTTAGTAGTTCGCATGTAGTATGAAAACTTTTTTGGTTTTGTTGTTTATGTGATCTGTGTTCTCGAGAAAAGTTTGATTTCGTTTCCTGTCTACAATCGTATAATTCAAAACATGATTTATTCATAGTATACGTCTGCTCTCGCGCTGTCAAAGATTGCGTAAGAAACGAGAGTAATTGCTGAATATCTGATCCCGAACCATTTTGTTGTAATTTATTATAATCTAATAACAAGTCAGATGGAATAAGTTTTAACAACATGGGGCACAAAATTTTTCCATAATTCGCGGAAGATACGCCTAACGAATTTAAACTTCTTAGTTGAACATTACAGTTATCAACAAATTTTCGAAAAGAACGAAGGTCATTAGAATTTTTTAAAGGCTGTAATGATAAAATTTTGTTCATATGGGCCTGAATTAATATTTCCGGACTAGCAAATCTGTTCTTTAATAATTTTACGGCTTCATCATAGGCTTTTTCCGAAATTGGAAAACCTTCAACAGTGTTTAAAGCAGATCCTCCCAAATGCGCCTTCAAATAATTAAATTTATCCACTTTATTTAAGGATTCATTATTGTGTACGGATGTTTCGAAGCTATTCCAAAAAGTTAACCATTTTGAAGCGTCATCTCCATAGAATCGTGTAATATGGTATTTTGGGACTTTAATGCGAATGTTATCAGAGTTCCGAAATTGTTCACCTTGTGATTGTGATAATGTAGTCTGGAAGGAGGGTGACGTAACACGGGGTTTTGAAAATTCATTAATCTTCTTTTTCGCACGAAACTGCCAAAGTAACACTTTTCTCTGTATTCTTCGGTGATTTCAAATTCACCATCGAATTGTTCGGGCTTAAAAAGGGGTTCCAGTTGTTGATCAACTAAAGTTAAAGGCTCAAATTTGATGGATAGAGTTTCTACCAGTTCACTTAACCTATCAACGTTTAAATCAGAATTCGATAACTCAGCTTCTAATTCATTAACTACTTCAGTAACTGCTGTTCTGAATGATTTTCGTTTCTTTTTTAACAACTCGAATGTTTGTGCTTCGGCCATATTTATGTATTGAAATAATCACCAAACAAGTTCAGATCACCTTAATATTTTCAATAATTCTAATAATATCAAAAAAATTTCAATAATTTCTAAAATTCTAGATTGACATTGTTCGAAAAGTTTACACAGTTCAATGTATCAGTTTCAAATTCAAAATATTCAAATTCAACATTCAAAATATTTCATTTTCCTTTCGATTTTCAATTATTCAAATTAAAATGCAACATACATGTTTAATTCTATTCAAACTAAATGTTTAGTTTAATGTTCTAAAATTCTAGTTCAAACTTTTTGATTTCAAAATTCTAAAATTATTTCAAGCTCGGATCCCGGCAGGGATGCCATGTGAAAAACAATGAGAGTTCAAAGTTCAATTCAATTTCGATAAATTCTAAGAAAGAAAAAGGTATCACTTACCTTATTCTTCGATTGCCCGGGATGAGCTCGACCTAAAATTCAATTCTGTTATTCTTATGAGTAATCAGAGTCCTTTTTGATATAAAAAAGATTTAATGAAGGAAAACTGCTAACTGATACATGTCTGTTCGAGTGGGCTCCACTCGTACTACTTCTCCTACCGATCAGATCATAATACAGAAGTGAAAAACAAAACAAAAAGGAATGCGCTTACAGCGCCACTGAAATTGAACTACAAAATTCGTTTCGTTCGTGACACTGGGGTTACTGGTCGATTCTCATTGGTCGAAGTAAACCCCGTGACTTTGGCTGATTTCTCCGTGATCTGAACTAAACTTCTATCGGAACAGTTGCATATTCTTCTTTCTCAATATTTATTCTTCAAAATAAATACTTTCAAAGTATATTTTACGCAATTTAGAAGGGGAACACTTGCATTTTAAAGAAACATGCGGTTAGTTGTTTGACAAAAACGAAGCATATAGCGAAATAGCACGGGTATTTAATAACATTGACGGAGTGATGAATCCACGAACGACAAAACTATTCCGTCAATGTTATGGAAATTAAAAAAAAAATTGAACAAAAAATAGCGTTTTTTGTTAAGAAAGGAGAAAAACAAGGTGTGGTTAAATATCGTAAGAAATGGAATTTTAACGGACTTTGAGACCGTCCATTTCTTCACACATACACATTATTCCTTTTTTCTTAATATCCTTTCTTCTGGATAATGTAGAATACTTTGAATAACGTAGCTGCGAAATTGGGCAAACTTAAAAAAAAAATTCATTATAAGAGTTGAAAGAAATCCGAACTTAAACAGCTTCAAAACTGTAAACACTCGAAAAATCGCATACTGCGCACGCGTGGTTAAAACTAACCCGGCTGTGGCCTAGGTTAGAATTTTCTAACCTGACACGGAGTTAAGTTATTAACTTGCGATGGCGAATCGCACTTTTGGCGAAACCCAGGTTTCCTTCCTCTAACCGGTGGTCAGGTTAGTGGTGAATACGGGCGTAAGTGACGAGGGCGTCAATTCTTCACCAAACAGGGGCTATGAATCTCGAATTTTTAAATCTTAAAAAAAAAACACACGACGTCTATATCTTCTGTATTCTAAAGAGTCCTTCAGGATTATTATCTTAAAATTTCGTCATCCTAATGTCACACGAGACTATATTCTTTGATAACAACATAACTAAAATCAGCGAGTGAACTAGGAAATTACTGACCACAAAATTAGGCATTATGATCATTCTTCTACAGTCAAGTTTCAGCTTGTAACTGAGGAAAAGAGTAAAAAAAATCACTCACACAGGGATTTAATCAGTACTATCTACACGAAAAGTATTTTCTCAATAAAAGACAAAGCAAAGCGAATAATATTTTCAACAAAAAGAAATTTGTCTAGTTTCGTTTATAAACTGATCTAAGCATACTTTTCAAAATTAAAGTACGCTTAAGAATATGCGCGAAATTTTAAAAATGCATAATTCCCATTCTTTTATTTTTGTCAATTACCAAGCATGGACGTTTTTTGATGGCTTATTAAGAACGCAGTTTCAATAGATACGACAGCTATTGGCAGTGTACCAAGCAATATTTAACCCCAGTCAAGTGTGGTGAAAGGGACATCACAGCTGGCACTCAACTCTCTAAACATAAATACGAGAGTGAGCTCTTTAATTCTAAGTAGACTACCACGCACCCGACCTTTACTCGATGGAAAGGTAATATAGGTATTCAAACACTCTACTTAAAATGAAAACACCGTAATCCCAAATTCGATACCATGAGCACTCTGCTGCCAAAACTTTTCTATTAAATTTAAAAGATAGAAGAAAATACTCATTGATTTACTGTAGAGAGTTAGATTCTTGATTTTAAAATTATGCTAGAGTTCACGTAAAATCCTTGCATATATTTACTATATTTCTATTTGCCATGAATCCGTGCCCATTTAGCGAGTAATTGTGGAAAGTTAAATTTAATTTTGTGATGAGTAGAACTAAAAGATAACAAAGACTTAAAAATTTGAATTATATGTTTAATATACAATTGGTAAAATATAGCCATGTAAAAAAAACATTGTACAGAATAGTCTGTCGTTTAATAACAGCTGTTAAAACTTAAAACAAGATTATAAAAAAACCCACCTACATGGAACAAATTCGTTATGAAATGCAATAGTGATACAATAACTCGCGTTAGAAGATCTCCGATAATCATTCTATTGTGCTTAGAGTTTCCGATGAAAATAAAATGTTCCAATGCCTCCACAGACACACTATATTACAAGTCCAGGCGAGTTTTCATGTCCAGAAAGAAGAAATCGATAATCTTCATTGCTGTCTTGGGTTCGTTAATCATCAGATCAATCCATCCTTCTGTATTTACAACCAGTCTTAAATTCGATTGTATAAACAGCATAGCAGAGAAGTTCAAGTAATCATCATTGAACATGCGCGACAGTTTCAAAGTTTTACACACGTTTTCTGGATGGAATTTCGACACCAGTAGGTTGCGACTTTCTTGAAAGAGTTCGGCTACGTCGTATTTATTAGCAATATAATACAAGTTATGAAGGGAGTCAATACCCTTATCGAGCACTATACCGGAATGCAGAAAATAGACAAAATCTCTAATCCCCTCTATGGTTACATCGTCAATTGTGACACAGTTCTCCATGTCACTTTCTAACATCCTTGCAAATACCGGTGATCGGGAGCACAGCACTGCCTTGTTGACAACCTCGGTGTCATTACCGACACGTAAAGTGACTTTTTCCTTCCAGAGAGAATCTGGTGCATTTTTGATGTCAGCAGCCAGGTTTCTGAAATAATTCAAGTATTCATTCTTCGGGCCATTTTGAAGCGTGGAGAAATTCTTATACATCAACTCGGGATCGTGTATACCAAATACAATAAAAAGGACATTTTCTGGTAAATCCTTTAGATCATTAAAATCATGGAGCGTCAAATGCAAGTGATAATAACTGAATCCTCCCTTTACTTCATTGGTTTTCATGAACTTTTTGCGAATCAAAGCTGCGCCATTGCAGGTGAAGATGGTAACGGAGCAAGTCAGTAAGGTACATGTTGTTTTCATTGATAAACGAAGATCCCCCAAGTCTCTTCTCAAGGAGAATGAGCAATCTTTACCATTCGGTAGCAGCAGGTCTTCACCACCTATATCTTGCCTGAGTTTACTGAAGTTTGGAATTGTCCATGTGTAAAGGAAGCGAGTAGGCTCCGAATAATAAGTTGAATGAAAATATCCATTTACCATTGCCATAATAAATTTAACCTTTTGCTCAAAATTTTTAGACACAGGAGCAATAAATTTTAGGTCAGTAATTTTAAAGCACAATGGTGAAGCAAAACGCATTGACTGCCAATGTTATTTTGGACTCTTGAACTCTTAATTTATAGTTATTTTGATTTGTTGACCGATACAAATTGATTGGTTGTTTTCTTGATAAGATAAAAACCAATCAGGGATGTGCACTAGGAAACACTCATTATCTGTACATGTAAATTAATGTACTAGATAATATAGAGCTCTTACGTTATTCTTTAAGAAACCAAAGAAAGAAAAGAAAATATATACCAAAGGCACTTTCCCACGTTAACTATGTCTTGACTAAAAGCTTTTACATGTTATGTGTGTGACAACTCAAGTATCTACCATCTCATCCGATTTTGGGTCAAGTTATGAGATGTTCTCATTTGTAAAGCGAACCCTTTGAAAAAGGTACGCGTAAATATTCCTAAGCACGCGAAACATACGTAAAAAGTAAATGATAAATGCCTTACAAAATTAGATAACGATTTACCATAAATGTTCAGATCAAACTGGGGGTTCGATTCTTGATTCTTAATGAACCAGAGCGAGCTATTGCAATTCATTTTGTTTGAACCTCGAAAGTGTTTCAGTGTCACCCATTCAGTATAGTGGTTAGCGACTCTGACTGCTGTGCCATAGGGTCTGGGTTCGAATCTCGCTAAAGGTATGAAGATTTGTAAATGTATGGCATGGGGTACTCTAAATAGGCGTCGAGCTACAAGTCCTCTCGTGTGGTTTATGGAAGTGAAAGACAGGTGGGAGGCCTTTGACCACCCTACGACCTCCCTCAAAATTGGGCCAAAACGAGCTGTCACTTGAATATTGCTCAAAACTATGGCTAACGACAGGCGTACATCTAGCCCTTCGTTGCCATGAATTTCGTGGGCCTCGATCTGACATCGTCAAACAGGTGGCATTAGTAATAACAACAAGCCCTTTTTGGTGGAAGGTAAATGTTGATAGAATAACATCTAGAACAGGAAGCGGCAACTTATGACACTCGTGCCATACTTGGCACGCATTACAATTATCAGTGGGACTTCGAACTACTTTACAAATCTGTTAATTTTTTATTAGATCGAAATTGATAAATTTGTAATGGACGTTATTTGGCAAACATCTTCAGAGAATCATGTATATTCATAGAATTACGAGTGAGTGAGTTATTGGGGGTTTTAATGGCGCAAATGAGAAATTTGGCTAAGATAAGCCAAACACTCGTTAAATTCTTTAAAACGTTATGAAATTTCTAAAAATGCCTACAAGAACATTGAATCCGAAGTACAAGGTAAAATCCCAAATAAAATATAAAAATCCAATTCAGAAGAGAAAAGAACATACATTTTTTTCGGGGGGGGGGGTGCTAGCCCCTCCACCAAGTCAGATAAGGTTAAAACATAAAAGTTCAAAAATAACATTCGAAATAAGATATTTAATATGGATTTAAAATTCTTAACCAAAAAATGTGCAAGTAATATAAATTGTAAAAGAAAAAACAACTACACTTTCTGCCGTTCCGATATCGTGTGGGTGCAATTGTGGCCGCGGTAGCCAAGTGGTCTAGGCATCGGTTCGTGGCTAGCGTGTCATGAGTTCAATCCCAGTACCACTGAAGACCCGCCGTGTAGGGAAACGATGCACGTTAAATCTGTCGAGAGCTCAAACGTCCTCCCGTTGGTGTGGTGTGGTAGTTAGGAGAGGAGGGTGTCAGCTCAGGTGTCGTCCGCGTCACTTGACCATGGTTCAAAATTACGCGGACCGTCCCCAAAATCCCTCGTGTAGCTGAACAGTGGGACGTTAATATTCACTCTCGGTGTAATTATGTGCGAATATGTAACATTCTCGGGAATTTTCGGTAGAACTAATTCATCCTCATTATATTCAATCATTTTTTCGTCTGAAGTATCATGCTGAGGGATATTTTCGCGGTTTGTGCAGTGCCATTTTTATTTCTATTTTGCTTCGTTTATTTTTTTTAGTAATTTTTTTTTCTTGTCCGAGTTTTTGAATTTTGTTTCGAATCCTGTGTTGTTGTAGATGTAGATGGTGGGGGGGGGGGGGTAAATACACACACATGAGTTGTATGGAGAAGCGGATATGAGATTGAGGAGGATTTAATAGGGGTGAACAAAATTATTGATGGTGGAAAGTATGACATTAGATATCAGAATAGGTGTCTGAGATTCTGACATTGTAGCTGCTATTGAAGATGCGAATGGCAAGAGATGTGCTAGGGCTTAAGATGATGTGGAAACAGAAGAATCAGATAAAGGCATACTTGGTTGGGGGATATGGGGATGAAAGTTGTTGAAGTAAATTTAAAGATGGACTTTTTGTTTTTGTTTTATTTTCATCTGTATGTGTATAATTGTTTAGAGTTGAGCATTCTGCATCCTGGGCGTATGTTTGCCCAACTATTAGTTTTCGGGTTTCTGGATAAGACATATTTTTATTTATTTTGATTTTCTGAATTTGTTTTT